>WWET01000915.1:0-12028 GCA_011038615.1 Limnodynastes dumerilii | reverse complement strand
AGAGATAGATATGAGAGAGATAGATATGAGAGAGATAGATATGAGAGAGATAGATAGATAGATAGATAGATAGATAGTTGTTTTAGAGATCTGATATCTGGAACAACCCAAAATGCAGAAGGCACAAATCTCTAGATGGCATTAGCAATTGCAGCAATTATCTGAAGACATTATTCTTTGCTAAAGGTCATCAGGACTACATCCCCAATGAATAATCTATGGTCAAAGCCCTTATGTGAAAACAGTTGGAGAGGTAAAGAGATCTGCTTTTGCTATTTAGTATACAAAACTTCTTTTTTACATTGTCTGTCCATTTGTTAAAAAATATATTTTTTAAATTCATAGGCACTCCTTGAAAGTCTGTTTCCAGACTCACCTTCCTCTCACGCCGCTCTACCTCGGCCTCTCCTTTATGTCAAACCCCCCACTGGCTTTCTGTCTACTTCAGACCTCTCTTTAAACACCTTACCCTCACCTTTAAGGCTATCTCCTCATCCACTGCTCCTTACCACTCTTCCCTCATCAACATACGCACCACTAAATAACTTATATTTATATTGTATTTTATTATGTACTATGCTGTCCATCCCTACCCTGTATGTCTCTACTGTATTTTGTTGTATTTTGTACGGTGATGCGGACACCTTGTGGTGCCTTATAAATAAATAATAATAATAATAATGTTGCTACTTTAAGAACACACAAAATGTAGTATACAGTTTATTTACTTATTTATTTTCCCCTGATCCCCTTTACTGGTCATCTAAAATGAAATGAAAATTTCTTAATGCTTGCCGTTTACAAAAAGTAGACTTTTTGCAAAGTCTGTAACAGTGAATAAAACAAATGTACAGGTACCTAGAAATAGACCTCTAGAGAACGGAGTCAATTTATATATAAATCATAAATTACAGTTACATACAAAGTCACAAAGTAGACCATAAGGTTTAATCGCTCAAAAAAAATTGTAATAAATTTCATTACATCTCAATGACAGAGCTGGGTGAGTGCGTTAAACTATTGCTGGAAAAGGGAACAGGTGGCACAACATTAAAATGTTTTACAGGAACGTTTAAGTACCTTATTATCATATTAATATAACAGGAAATATTCTTTATGGGAAGAAATAATAATACAAAAACCACACGACAATTCTTTAAAGACTACAAAGAATTGAGTTGTATTTTTCCCTTTCAGACACCTATACTAATAACATGGTGTACGGGCATATAAAAGAACGTTCAAAGGTCATATAAAGAAGTGACATGAGATTAAAATTGGGTTAAGCCTCTTGAATAGCTGCTACTAAAATAAAATTGAATGTATAATATACTTCATAGTAATGTGCATATTATCTAATGGGAAAATTCAAAACACTGCAAGATAGCGACTATTATCGTTATTAATATACAGGATATTCATAAAAACTCAAGGTCGGGGTTTCAGCGCTCTGTCCTGTTTATGTGCTTGGCATAGAAAATACAGATAATCATAATCTTTACAAAGAGATAAGTATAAAATCCTGTGGTTTGGAGCTGAAACTGGTGAAGATGTACCTTATTTAGAGTCTATGTAAGCTCCCCGTAAATGTATACAGCTTGCAGCTAGCACAATGGAGGGACATCAGATTATGTTTAATATATGTATACACTTTATAGGTTTAAAGTCAACAACAACAACTAAAAATACTAAAGAGAGAGAACCATATGAAAGTGTTTGGCATTACAGTCTTTACTGCTGCTATTAATGTTCTCATCTCACTGGCCCCGAACCAAATCTGATCGTACGCCAGCTACGTTTCTCTGCGTAATTTGCTACCGTGCATGCTCAGAAGTGAAGAGCAAACGGGCATGTCCCATTCAGTTTATAGCGCAGCCCTGGTGCCCGTGGCTCACACTCTGAGGGAGGGAAGCGGTAAGGCATGTGGTCAATGCACAATAAGGGCGTTCCAATGCTCGTGAACTCAAACCTGTTTAGAACACAGGGTAGTATGCAGACAACTGCACATGCATTTACGCAATCTACGTAAGGAAAAGATACGTAGATAACGTAAAAAATGTACTACGCATGCGCAGTTGGAAAAAACGCTAAACGCCAGACGTAAATGTTATACATCCGGTAGTCTGCATAAGGCCCACAGTAACAAAGGTTACTTTACATTACACAACTTGCACCTCATGCAAATCTACACTCATTCAGCAAAGTAGTTGGTTCCCCTCAGCTTCATTGTTGAAGACCATGAATACCAGATATGGAATCTCTGCTAGTGTAGTGTGCCCAGTAAAAAAAAAAAATATTCTTAATTTTTAATATTTTAATTTTTTCCTGTATAATAATTTTATTGTAGATCATGAGCACTACAACGAGCTTCCATTCTACAACAGTTTTCAGTCCTCTCAAACACAAGATACAACCCTGCACTTGCAGGGCCTCATTTACAAAGGTCGATTTGGCCCAAATCGCCTTAAATCGCGGGACTTTGTCTTTGATTTGCAAATCGCCGTATTCACTAGAGGCAAAGTCCCGTGATATAAAGAAGGGACATGAGATTAAAATTGGGTTAAGCCTCTTGAATAGCTGCTACTAAAATAAAATTGCATGTATAATATACTTCATAGTAATGTGCATATTATCTAATGGGAAAATTCAAAACACTGCAAGATAGCGACTATTATCGTTATTAATATACAGGATATTCATAAAAACTCAAGGTCGGGGTTTCAGCGCTCTGTCCTGTTTATGTGCTTGGCATAGAAAATACAGATAATCATAATCTTTACAAAGAGATAAGTATAAAATCCTGTGGTTTGGAGCTGAAACTGGTGAAGATGTACCTTATTTAGAGTCTATGTAATCTCCCTGTAAATGTATACAGCTTGCAGCTAGCACAATGGAGGGACATCAGATTATGTTTAATATATGTATACACTTTATAGGTTTAAAGTCAACAACAACAACTAAAAATACTAAAGAGAGAGAACCATATGAAAGTGTTTGGCATTACAGTCTGTACTGCTGCTATTAATGTTCTCATCTCACTGGCCCCGAACCAAATCTGATCGTACGCCAGCTACGTTTCTCTGCGTAATTTGCTACCGTGCATGCTCAGAAGTGAAGAGCAAACGGGCATGTCCAATTCAGTTTATAGCGCAGCCCTGGTGCCCGTGGCTCACACTCTGAGGGAGGGAAGCGGTAAGGCATGTGGTCAATGCACAATAAGGGCGTTCCAATGCTCGTGAACTCAAACCTGTTTAGAACACAGGGTCGTATGCAGACAACTGCACATGCATTTACGCAATCTACGTAAGGAAAAGATACGTAGATAACGTAAAAAATGTACTACGCATGCGCAGTTGGAAAAAACGCTAAACGCCAGACGTAAATGTTATACATCCGGTAGTCTGCATAAGGCCCACAGTAACAAAGGTTACTTTACATTACACAACTTGCACCTCATGCAAATCTACACTCATTCAGCAAAGTATTTGGTTCCCCTCAGCTTCATTGTTGAAGACCATGAATACCAGATATGAAATCTCTGCTAGTGCAGTGTGCCCAGTAAAAAAAAAAAATATTCTTAATTTTTAATATTTTAATTTTTTACTGTATAATAATTTTATTGTAGATCATGAGCACTACAACGAGCTTCCGTTCTACAACAGTTTTCAGTCCTCTCAAACACAAGATACAACCCTGCACTTGCAGGGCCTCATTTACAAAGGTCGATTTGGCCCAAATCGCCTTAAATCACGGGACTTTGCCTTTGATTTGCAAATCGCCGTATTCACTAGAGGCAAAGTCCCGCGACTTGAGCCTTTAGCCAAATCGCCTCGGCAAACATCGCTGGACAGAAATCGTCTAGATGTTTACCATGCAAAACATACAAATCGTCGTATTCACTAAAGGCGATTTGAAGAAATCGCCTTTAGTCTGACGTCAAATCACAAAAAAAAATTGCATCCTGTGAAGTGTGATTTAAATGTAAGTGGTCGTCGGTGTGTGTGTGTAAAACCCAAGTTCTACATGGTTGAAAGCCTTAGCCATGCTGTGCTGATAGAACTACAAGGCTAAGCATTGGTAAGGCTTCTAACCATGCTGCGCTGTGTGTAGTGTGTGTAAAAAAAAAAAAACACAGTGTGCAACAAACATACATTAACACATTACAGTAAGTGTGCATGTAAAAAATAAATTTTCCCTGACTAATTATGTTCCCTAATGTGTGCACTTACCTCCGTTGGCCATCGGGTCCTATCATAAGTGTGTGAATGCAGTGTGTGGTGTAGTAAATTAATAAAAGTTTTGGGCACTCACCGTTTGCTGGCATCTTTCTTGGAAAGCCGTGCTGGATGTGTTGAAAGTTCTTCACTTGATTGGAGTCTGGGTTCCTGTTGATTGGAGTCTCTTCCCCACTGTTCTCGTCCGGCTCTTCTGTACTTGACACGGCAGGGACAGACTCCTTCTTCTTCCTCGGTGCTGCTCCTAATGACCATTTGGTCACTAGGGGGCAGTGTTTTATATAATAGATGACGTCAGAAACGCCAGTGTAACTGACGTCATCTATTATATATTTTTTAAACTCCTGTGACTTACTGCGATTTTTTCTAGGTCAAATCGCGGTGCTTTTCTATAGAAAACCACAACGATTTATCCCTTTCAAAATCACAGCAACTCGCGTGATATGATTTATATCGCCGCAAAATCTTTTGTTTGTGAATACCGCGATTTCAACAAAAAAAATCGTGGCTAAAATCGATTTTTGTAAATGAGGAAGACGGAGGAGAGCTCGCTGCTTTGTGCCCACATTGCACATGCCATTATTTACTTCCCATCCAGACTCACACCTCGGGCCTGATCCAGAGCTACGAAAATTTGCACGGCTGGCGAATGCGTACGTTCGCCCGTGCGAATAAACATGCACGCCCCTAACACTCCCATAGTAAAGTACCTGCTTACGGCGGCTATACCCTACACTGGAAAACCACAACGATTTATCCCTTTCAAAATCACAGCAACTCGCGTGATATGATTTATATCGCCGCAAAATCTTTTGTTTGTGAATACCGCGATTTCAACAAAAAAAATCGTGGCTAAAATCGATTTTTGTAAATGAGGAAGACGGAGGAGAGCTCGCTGCTTTGTGCCCACATTGCACATGCCATTATTTACTTCCCATCCAGACTCACACCTCATCCCTCTGCTAAGGGGCCTGATTTGATCTACTAGTTAATAGTTATTATTTGATATGAAAAAAACAGGAAGCATTAAAAATATTGGACATATTAAAGGTAAGACTTTTAACCAAAGAAATGCAATTGTTTATTTGTGAAAAAGAGTATTTTAAGAATTAAAATAGAAAAACTTTTGGTCTACTCGATGTACAACAAAATTTGTCCTCTTACATTTTTAATAGTAATAGTAAACTTTATAAACTAAATTTAAATTGGAAAAATATGTAAACATTAATGGTTAAAGGACAACTTTAAATTCATATTTTTTACATTTAAATGTAAAGATTTTTCAATGTCACTTATAGTGTTAAATACTATATTCTCTGATGCTTTTTATTATATAATCTGGTTTAATATTTTTCATATCCTTCAAATTGTATCACTGTTTCATTTGCTGTCTTTTGTACAATGATAAACTTTTTGTTATGTGCATAGGCAATAATTAACATTTCTATAGAGCTAAGCATTAAGAATATAAGAGGAACATGATAATCATTGAATGGTGTTTGAAAACTTATGTAAACACTTCTCGTTTAAAGCATTTACACTTTTCGGCCTGGATCCACAACCGCATACGTCCGCGGTTGTGAATCCGTGCTTTCAATACATATAATTGTATCTCGCCATGATTTTGTGCTGCGTCTACTTAGAAATAATGCTCACGCCTGATTCTGACCAAAACGCAACTCAAGCTGCGTATTCATGCGTTCTGAAGACCATAGGCTGGTTCCTGACTTAATAAAGTCAGGTTATTTCTATAAATCATGTGCAGAAACAGCCTAAAATGATGTTCTGCGCATGTGCAGTACATAGAGACTCCGTGCAGAACGCAGTCACGCAATAACTCGATAACCCTTAGCTCTGGATCTGGCCCTTATATCGTGGGAGAGAAGAGGAGGTGGCATGTAGTTAATGTACATTAGGGCACGCATTCAATCCAGAGCCAAATGTCAAATCATTTGCACCAGCCACAGCTGATGTTCAGGGTGCTGACACTCCATGACCTACTTCAGACTCTTGTGTTCGAATCTTAGGGCCGTATTCAGAGATGCGTTTTTTCTAACGTCTGCAAATGTACGCATGCATCTAGCAAGCCACCACCCACCACCACCCATGACACTCCCCTCTCACGGCCCCGGTATCGTAGACTTACACCTCCATAGAGCACCTCTAACTTTACGTGTGTACTTACGTACGTATATGTATGCCGTATGTGCGATTCTAGGTAACTGCGCTCTCAAAGGCTCATTTAAATGCCTCCCCCCACCCTCTTTCACGTGACTTTACAGGTACGTATTTCAACCCCGCCCCTCCGTACGTATGTCCCCAAGTGCGATTCAATGTACCTGCCTAAAGCACTTACCTGCGTATATTCTACGTAACTTATGTGAATACATTTTCTACGCATGCGTAGTTAAAACGTACCTAAAAATACGCACGTAAATTCATGTGAAAACGGATCTGTGAATACGGCCATTATACTTTAAGTGCAATTCAAAGAATATGGAATAGCTGCAATAGTACAAACACAGGATGGAAGTTGCTTAATCAATTTATAGGTAAATGTAAACAGGTGCATGAAAGGCAGGGGTTAATCTGCTAGCCACAGAAACAAAGGGAATAAAAGCCCCAGTAACATATAAGTATACTGTTCTATCTGTAAAATAAAACACAGGAATGTCCATTGCGCACGCACGCACACACACACACACACACACACACAAATAAAATATAATTTTTTTTTAAAATCTAAAATCGATCTTTGATATTATTGTAGTGCATTCACATTGCGACTGAAGTGGGCTTGATCCAGACCTACGCTCATGAAACGCTCATGCGCGTAGCGTATTTACGCCAGCGTACCTCCGATGCACTCCGCTCGGCATTTCCCTTGGTCGTATTTACTTTTGCCTTTTTACGTTAAGCAAAACCTTTTTTGACCGTAAGCGCATGCGTCCGTAAGACCATTGCATAGTTACGACGCTTAGCACGCCCGTACTGTAAGATTTAAATGCCTTACACCGCCCTCGGTTCGTAATTACGAAAGCTACTATGATCAAGGCCCATACGCTCAGTTTCTCAGACCATGAGCGTAACATCTGCCCCACATGCACAGTAAGTACAAAAGACCGTTTTTACGCTTACGGCCACCGTAAAAACGCAAGCGGACGTAGATCTGGATCAGGCCCAATATTCCTAACCTCCATTTGGAGTATACATTACACTATACATTACTTTACAGTGTGCTATGTTGCAACTTATATGTATATGGTCATGTACTTGCATTGAGCTTGGCTGTCTTGTGTCCATATGCTAAGTGCTGTATTTACATAGTCATCCAGAGAGACAATCAAGAGAGTGGACCAGATTCAGACATTTTCCGATCATCACCCAGTTGGGTGCCACATCACCAGAACAGATCCGGATCTTTTGGATCCAAATTCCATTTTGGTAATATTTCATTGCTGTGGCAGGACAGAGCAGGAAGTGGAAGCTCTTCCACTCTGTGGTGGGAGGAGGGGGAGGAGATGTTAATAGAACAGTAAGAGCTGGCTTACGTACAATTCTGCACCCTTCCCATTGTACATGGAGATGGTGCAGAAAGTTAAGGAAGGGGCTCTTTTGAATCTCTGGATGTGGAGGGGATCCAGCATTGGTTGTGGAGTTATGGATCTTGTCCAATGCAACAATGATGTCATTTTATATCTTTACAACAACCACAATGCATTACTTCTTTAACGGCATTGCTGGGCACAACTCTTACATTGGATGCTGTGCCGTATTCAGAGAACCGGTTTCCCAGGGATTTCCGTGCGTATTTTTAGGCACGTTTCAACTGTGAATGCGTGGTAACTTTATTTACATAGTTCACGTAGACTATACGTGCGGAAGTGACTCGCGGATGGACTTGTGTATCACACGTGGGTAAAAACGCACGAATCTCCCACGTAAAAATACTCACGTGAGAATTTAAATAAAAATGGGCGGGGGGAGGCATTTTAATGGAGTGTGGGCGCGGTTAGTTAGATACACACGTATGGAACTACTCGATGCACGGAAATGCCCGCGTAAATATAAGGCAGGTCGAGGCACTCGTAATTCACAGAAAACCCGTCCGTGTGAGTGGAGTGTCAGGCGTGTGGCCTTGCTACGTCCGTGCGAATAATTGCAAACTTTTCTCAGACGGATCTCTGAATACGGCGCTATGTTTACTGAAACACAAAAAGAAGGCAGCTTGAATTAGAAACATTAATGTGCAAATAATGGCACTTTTAATGTTATAGCTAAGTATGGCATTGGATCTTTAGTGTAAACTTGCACACACAATGGATTTCCATTCCCTCTCTCGGCCATCCAGGTGCAAGTACAGAATTATTCCACTGCATCAGTAATCGCTGTTAATTGACAAAACATGATAGATACAACATATACACAATATGTAGTTATAAATACCTACCAAGAACTACCAAACACTATGTAATATATATATTGTTTAAATGAAGCATGCTTTCTATGCTTTACCCGGACTGTCAGCACAATGCCACCTTTTCTCACCTTAAGTGATGTGATCAAAAGGCTAAACATCCATCCAATGGTCACATTTAGCTGTGGTGTTATTGTGGTCATCATCTTCTTAGACTGAGACATGTCCTGTAACCGGTGAAAGTGATCTGGCAGAAATTGTGCTTATTTACCCAAATGGTTGGGTCTACATTGGGTTTATTTCAAGTTCAAGGAACATGCCCTTAATGAGCTACATGAATTCACCCCTTCCTTGCAACACTCATTCGATCTCCTGTGACCAGCTATGTTGTGTTGTAGTCTGAAAACTGCATTTGGAAGCGCTGAGGGCATGCACGGTGTTAAAAATGCAAAAATCATTTAAGGTATCAGGCAAACTTCTCATTCTGGATCCGGCCCAATATGCCATGGAGCCGAACTGAACCTAATACAGATTTGAGTGTATGCCAACTAGCGTGGCGTATTTGTGTGTGATTTTCTACTGTGCATGCACCGGCTTTCACACCCCAGTCAAGTCCAGAACGGCTGAGGGAAGGGGAGGAGGCACGTAGTCAATGTACATTAAGGACATGCTAAGGCAAGGGCACTCAATCCAGATCTGAACGCAGGCATAAAAAAACTGTGTTTATGTCAAAACATTTACAACAGCCCCAGGTCCTATCTAAGTCTAGTGGGCTGATATGTTATTTACATATGAATGATATTACACATAGTTGCTGACTCTCCTAAATGCATATCAATGCCTCAAGTCCTGCCTCCTACCTATCAATGCTGCGTTACATAGCGTCACTAAGGATGGCTGGGATTGGTTACGTAATTTGTATGCTTATAATTAAGAGTAGGTGTGTTTTAACAGAATGATGCAAAAACCAAACATATTATATAAAGGAAATGTGGGATGATATAGGATTCATATGAGATCCCTATGAGAAGGGAACATTTGGACCATATATACATTTGTATACACACGAAAAGCATGGGCTTTTGAACTGCCACTTAAGTTACAACATACAAATAAGTTACTTACAACATACAAATTGAGGGGTCTTTCTTTCTCCTAAGTCCCAGCTGTAACTTTGCAGTGGTGAGAATGTGTGACATCCTGTCCTCCCCGGTTACACAGTTATACTGCTCCGACAAAACTCATGCCTGGATGCTGCTGGTGATTAAATCATTCAGGTGTTGTTGTAGTTCAATGTAGGGCTATTAATTACACAAAATTTTAATCATACATAAGTTCCTCAGTGAATATTCGTGAGGAATACTTCCTGTCATATCAACCAACATCTCTAGGACTTAATATTGTACTCCAATAATAGCTAAAGATTGTGTACTGCCCTTTTTCTCATTGTTACATAACCAGATCTACTCTGATTGTCTCTGTTGTGTTCTATTGCGATATGCAGGTTGGACCTATCATGTGCACATTGTGTAGGCAGACATTTTTGTGGATTGAACCCATAATTGATAATGTAGCAACTCGTTACCGCATTGATGCATGAGGCACTAACTCCTTGTACATTATACTTTGTTATGCCTCCAGGGCCGAATTAAGGTCTGTGGGGCCCCTGGGCAACTAAATCGTGGGGGGGCCCCTGGGCAACTAAATTGTGGGGGGCCCCTGCTGTACATTAACATACAGCAAAATTGCCCCCCCTATTAATTTGCGTCTAGTCAGACTTATTGCCCTCTCTTTCTGTATCCAGTCAGCCTTATTGTCTTGTTATGTGTATCCAGTCAGCCTTATTGCCCCCTCCTTTTGTGTCCAGCCAGCCTTATTGTCTTGTTATGTGTATCCAGTCAGCCTTATTGCCCCCTCCTTCTGTGTCCAGCCAGCCTTAGTCTTGTTATATGTATCCAGTCAGCCTTACTGCCCCCTCCTTCTGTGTCCAGCCAGCCTTATTGCCTTTTTATGTATATCCAGTCAGCCTTATTGCCCCTCCTTCTGTGACCAGCCAGTTTTATTGCCCCCTCTTTATTTCTGCCCAGTCAGCCTTATTTTTCCCTCCTGTTTGTCCAACCAGCCTTATAGACCCCTCCTTCTGTGTCCAACCAGTCTTATTGCCCCTCCTTCTGTGTCCAGTCAGCTTTATAACCCCTCCTTCTGTGTATTCAACCAGCCTTATGCCCCTTTCTTCTGTGTCCAACCAGTCTTATCGCCCCCTCTTTTCGTATCTAGTCAATGTGATTGCCACCTTTGTGTTTCCAGCCAACCTTATTGCCCCCTCAGCCAGCTCTGTACAGACAGGGTGAAGGCTCTGCCCCCTTACATCTTGGCTTCGGTGACAGAGGATAAATGTCAGTGATTGACACCCTCCTCTTAAGCACACTATTCCAGCTGCCAGAATATGACGGCGGCTGCAATACACTGTGCTTAAGAGGAGGATGTCAATCACTGACATCCATCCTCTTTCACTACATTTTGTGGGGGCCCTTTTGTGTGTGGGGGCCCCAGGACGACCGCCCCGTGGATAATCCGGCCCTGCCTGCATCTACAGAATAATGGTTCAACCACTAAAACAGCCAGGAGCAATGTAAGACGAGAAAAGCGTATGTGAGTAGAAGAGATCAGGAAATATTCTATGGGCTAGATCTACTAAACAGCGGAAAAGGAAAAGAGGGGATGTTGCCCATAGCAACCAATCTGATTTTAGCTCTCACTTTCCTTTTATATACTAGAGAATGTCAGATAAAATCTGACTGGTTGCTATGGACAACATCTCCACTCTTCCTTGTCTGCAGTTTAGTAAATATGACCTTTTATCATTAATAGGATTTGTTCAGTGAAGTGGATTTCTAGATGCATGACCAGCAACATGTAAAAGAAACCCTGTACCACATTGTCACATGTAATACTGACAGCCCTAATAACTACATTTCTAGACTGATATAAACACAGCAGTAAGACTGGAATGAGAGATGACAGAAGCACTTATATATCTTTTATCTTAGGAGTTAAAACATCTTCTTCATGCACGTGATATCCCTGATCAAACCATGAAGCAAAGTTATTAGTGTGTCTTCTGTACATTCATGATGAACCCCACATCTTGTAGGCAACGGTTATGCTATACAGTCAATACCACAGTTCCCAATAGTATTGCTCTATGCAACATACAATTGTTATATGTTATGTCTGGCAAAAAGGGCTAATTGTACCTTCTAGTTATTACATTTCCACTCTATTACAGCACCTCTTTAATGACTATACTCCATGGGCCTGATCCAGACCTACGCCTGCGAGGGTAGCGTATGATTGCCTGGGCGTATAAACTTTC
>WWET01000914.1:467168-488198 GCA_011038615.1 Limnodynastes dumerilii | reverse complement strand
AAGTGACCAAAACATCAGCCAGAAAGCATAGGAACTGAGAAGTGGTCTGTGGTCACCACCTGCAGAACCATTCCTTTATTGGGGGTGTCTTGCTAATTGCCTACAATTTCCACCTGTTGTCTTCCATTCCATTTGCACAACAGCATGTGAAAGTGATTGTCAATCAGTGTTGCTTCCTAAGTGGACAGTTTGATTACGCAAAAGTGTGATTAACTTGTAGTTACATTGTGTTGTTTAAGTGTTCCCTTTATTTTTTTGAGCAGTGTATATAATATTTATGGTTCACATAATACTAAATACTTATATAAACGCACCCCTTATTTCTTTAGAAATGAGTCACACGAGTTCCACCTCCGCTAGCTTTCATAGTAACAATAATTGCGATGTTAAGTTGTCTTATAAATGCAGGGGGCAGTCTTATAAGTATTTGCTATAAACAGAATAAGATAATGATGTTGGGCCGGATTCACAACCTCCTTTTTTTTACATAAGTCCCTAATCTTCCGAATCTAACTACTACGCATGTGTAGAAACTATTTTACGCTATCTACATAGCGTTTTATTACGTAGATTGCGTACATGTGGTCTTTAAAGACCGCATGTACGCAATCTACGTAACGAAACGCTACATAGATAGCGTAAAATAGTTACTACGCATGCATAGCAGCTAGTTTCAGAAAATTAGGGATGTATGTAAATAAAAACGAGGTTGTGAATCTGGCCCATTACCTCAGATGCACACAACAGCTTGATAAGGAACAAGTATCCGCTATAAACTGAGCAAGATGGTAGCATTACCTCCAATAATTGCACACAACAGCTTGATAAGAAACAGACCCAATGTTTGATCAGCTCCAGGTCTACCCTGTATACTAAGTTCTTACACATACTGACCGTGCTTGGTTTCTTGATCCAAATTACCACCCGGACGGTCGGTCCAGAGATTATTCAATCGATAATGCAGACACTCGTCTCCCTTATAATAGATATCCTGTGGGTTGATGGTCTTCTGAAATCTGCTGTGCTCACGATAATGGAGTGCCCTCCGCTTCCCATTCTGTTATTGGTGTCAATAAACATTCAAAGGTGCACACTTCATTACAGACAGAAGTAAGGTCTCTATTTACAAAGATCATTTTCATGAGATAGTGCCAGTTTTGAAGTGAATAATGGCACTATTGCATAAAAATGAAGTTTGATATATTTACAAACCATGGATCACCATGGAAAACTGCAGTTTCCATAGTGATCCATTTAAATATCGGGCCCAATATCGGTTATTTCCTTACTGAATTTCTTGATGGAGAATGAATGTGATTCGCTGCTGCAATGAGCCGATTTTCAAAACATTGTATCACGGCAATGCAGCGTTGACATTGGTGATTTTTCTTCAGCTCTAGCGCAGACAGCTTGGACCTCGCAAGTATAAGGATCCAATTGCTCCAAGGGTGACAGGTAGGGTTTTCCCTTAACCCTAACCCTTATTCTCCTTTTTTATTAGCCTAACCTTAACAATGTCCAACAGCCTAAACCAAACTTTCCATACTGACAGCCTAACCTTAACCCTCTATGTTCCGCAGCCTAACTCTAACCTTCCCCTTTTATCAGCCTAATCTTAACCCTCCATGTTCCACAGGCTAACCCTAACTTTCTCTTTCTATTAGCTTAACCGTAACCTTTACCTTCTATCAGATAACAGCAGCCTGTCAATATGCTATTAGGAACAGGTATCTTGTCAAAATAGGGCCATTCGCCATAGTACACATTCCAAATAGGAATCTTCCAGATTCACAGATTCGGCACTGATGCAGTTGCGATTAAGCTTTTAGCTGTATTAGTGCCCAAAATCAACTAATTGGAACAGCAACTACATTGCTGTCAGCACAAACATAATACACACATATTTAAATACATATATATTGGTTATGTCAAATAATATAATGGATGATTTTATACCATGCTAAGTCTTTGTACTGTAATATAATGTTCTAGTAAATGTGACATGTGTATTATATACAAGTTAATAACAGTGCCCTGAAACACAAACACAGACCCGCCCCATCTAAAGGTTCCTATCTGATCCTGAAGAGCCATAGAAGGAGACACACTGTTCCTCATCTGGCTCTAGGTGTGACATTCCACTAATCTTAAAAGGAACAACAGAATTAACAAGAGGTCTGACACCTAAAGATGCCCTGCAGGAGAGTATGGTGGTAGTTAGTACACAGGCGAGGTGAGCATCATCACACTCGCAGTCTCATACAGCATCTTTTTACCAAGACAGGTGAGTGGAGCAGAACTTTTCATACACCTTTTGGTTCTGTCTGCACCCGAGGAAGGAATGGATACTACACACTAAGCCAGGGGAAATTACTTGTTAGCTTGCCGAACAACGAGTCCTACTCACTGACATTCCACCATGTGTGGCCTCCTGTCACTATCCTAACCAGGGCCTAGCAACCTCTATCCATGTACTAGGGCAGGGGTGGCCAAACTTTTGGAGTTAGGGATCTACTCTAAATTTAAAAAATCTTTTGAGATCTACCATAGTCCAAAATAATCATAATGCAATAATTTTTAGGGGGCTATGAACCAATGAACACATAAAACAAACTAAACAAACTATAATGTCTGCCCCTTATAATGTCCAGCCTCCATGTCTGCCCCTTATAATGTCCAGCCACCATGTCTGCCCCTAGTAATGTCTATCCTCCATGTCTGCCCCTTGTAATTTCTAGCCACCTTGTCTGCCCCTTGTAATGTCTAGCCACCTTGTCTGCCCCTTGTAATGTCCAGCCACAATGTCTGCTCCTTGTAATGTCCAGTCACCATGTCCGATCCTTGTAATGTCCAGCCTCCATGTCTGCCCCTTATAATTTGCCAGCCTTCATGTCTGCCTTTTTATTTGTCCAGCCATGTGTGCCCCATATAATGTCCAGCCTCCATGTGTGCACCATATAATGTCTAGCCTCCATGTGTACCCCTTATAATGTCTAGCCTCCATGTGTGCCCCTTATAATGCCCAGCCTCCATGTGTGCCCCTTATATCCAGCCTCCATGTCTGCCACTTATATGCAGACTTCATGCCTGCCCCTTATGTCCAGCATCCATGTCTGCCCCTTATGTCCAGCCTCTATTGTCTGCCCCTTTAAACATCCAGCCTCCATTGTCTGCCCCTTTAAATATCCAGCCTCTATTGTCTGCCCCTTTAAATGTCCAGCCTCCATTGTCTGTCCCTTATACCCAGCCACCATTGTCTTCCCCTTATGTCCAGCCTCCATTTTTTGCCTCTTATGTCCAGCCTCCATTGTCTGCCCCTTTAAATGTCCAGCCCCCATGTCAGCCCCTTATGTCCAACCTCCATTGTCTGCCGCTTATGTCCAGCCTCCATTATCTTCCCCTTATGTCCAGCCTCCATTGTCTGCCACTTTAAATGTCCAGCCTCCATGTCTGTCCCTTATTTCCAGCCTCCATTGTCTGCCCTTTATTTCCGGCCTCCATTGTCTGCCCCTTATTTCCAGCCTCTTCTCTTACTTACCTTTGATGATTTCTCCCTTCCTCCGCGGTGCTCCCTCTCTCTGTCTGTCCCACGCTGTCTCTCCCGGTCACGTGGTAAGGTAGTGGTAATACAGGGCCCTACAGGAGCACTATTGGACCAACTCTGTTTCTATAATGTCAGTGACCGCATAGGTTCGGTCACTGCCATTCACAGTAACAGGTTTGGTCCTACACAGCTCCCATAGGAGCCCTGTATTGCCTGTACTGTGCAATGTAAAGCCCTGCCGCATGTACAATGACACGGGCTTTACAAAAAAAAACAAAAAACACAACTTTGTCCTGAGAGTCTGATCTCTCGGGACAAGTTGTGAAGCGGTAATCGGGACACTTGGGAGGAGCGGTTGACTGTTTGGCTACCCCTGTACTAGGGTATAGCACCTGCCTGAACACAGGACCTAGTGCGCACTCACCAGGGTCTAAGCCCTCTGTTGGTGAAGCCATGGAGCCAGGTCCTTGGTGGTGGGGTGGTGGTTGGGGCCTCAGTCCAAGCCTGAAGTGCTGTGAGGAAAGCATTGGTAGCAGTGCCAGATGTGCCACTCATTGCCTAGAAGAATGAACGGCTTCAGTACCTACCACCAAAAGTGTGAACACTTTTAGGACTTATACCAAGCCCAACACCTTATACCGCTTTCAGACCGAAAACCCTGGTTAAACCTGGGTCAATCAAAATGGCTTTAGCTGTCAGACTGCAGCTACAACCCGGGAATAACCCGGGTTGTAGCCTTTCACACTGGAGCCGTGTCTGCCGAGGCAGACAGTGCTCCTCATCCCCTATTTTACATACTTTTATGGAACCCGGATGGAATAACCCGGGTTCCCCCGTTCACACCGCAAAATGAGTTAGGCTGACCCGGGTATAACCCTGGTGTCGACCAGGGTCGTAGAACCGAGTCAACAGACCCGGGTTGACCCTTTCACACCAACACCCGACCTGGGTTATTCCCAGGTCAAGAGCTTGCTCTGAAAGGGGTATAACCTTGGAGCTCTAGCTCAGTGCCCTGAAATGGAAATGGTATTGCAGCTCTTTAATTAAAAGTAAATACTTTCTTTAAGAATAATAAAAAAGAGGGCTTTTATTGAATAAAATCTCCTCCATCATGCAGTTTCATTAGCCATGAGCTGGTGCAGGAATTAAGAATGAAGTGCAGGAAAAGATGGCTGCTTCTGCCCTCATTAAAATGCCAATTTTCTCATTTAAATATAGTGAAACCCCGTTCCACTAATGCAGGGCATGCTGAAGGAGATGTCACTTTGCATCCATTTTTTTGGTGCTCACTCCTATTCTACACATGCACAGTTCTCTTACACCTAAAAAAAATAGCTGTAATCACAGCTCTGGATCAGCCTCAGAATGAATATACAAATGATAGTGAGTGTGGGTCCTCGTAGCGAACGGCCCTATTTCGAAAGGGCTGCTCGCTCCCAGCCAGTTCCGAACTATCTGGGATACCGATTGCTCATGCCTCGATGAGGCACGGTGCTCCATTAGGTAAGTGAAAAAACCTAACATATCAATTTTTTTTTTACTTACGTGCCTAGTTACCCGTTTATAGCCACTACGCATGTAGTAACTATTTTAAGCTATCTACGTAGGGTTTCCTTATGTAGATTGCGTACATGCGGTCTTTAAAGACCCAGGGTGGGTGTGGGCCATTTAACGCTTGCAAACTACAGCTACTTATTCAAAACAGTCAAACTTGGTCCCTGTGCCCACTTTGCCACTGAATTTCATGCCCAAAATGTTGTTAATACAAATAAATGTGGATCAAGTGTAAGTGACCCGCCCCCCTCCCCCCCTCTGTTGATTCAAAGTGTCAAAATTATTGCCCAAAGTCATTTAACCCTTGCAAAACTACAGCTACTTATCCAAAATGGTCAAATATAGTGCCTGTTCCCAATTTGCCAACCTATTTCATGCCAAATATTGTTGGGCAATGCAAAGTTAATCTGGATCATATGTAATTGGCCACCCACTGTTGATTCCAAGAATCAAATGTATTGCCCAACGCCATTTAACTCTTGCAAAATTACAGCTACTTATTCAAAATAGTCAAATTTGGTTCCTGTGCCCACTTTGGCACCCTATGTGATAGCTAAGATCTAGCTGGGCAAATCAAAATAAAATTGGTATGTGTGTAAGAGGTAATGTTTTAAGTTTCTACAATGTTCACGTTTATTGCACTACATTTGATTGTTTTAAAATAACATTATGAATAAAGAGTGAATAAGAAGCGTGACAAATAAGAAGCCAACTTCAGCCTCGTCTCCTTGTCAGTGTTTTTGTTGTGACCAAAACTAGTATTCTGCCCCCCCTCCCCTCCCCCATTGTAGCAGCATATGAGTTCTGTGGGCCCGCCCAGCACACAACATAGCCACGCCCAGCTCTCGTAACCCCGCCCCACCTGGCACACATACACTGCTCATGGGAGAAATGGCCCCGCCCAGTAGCCAGTAGGTGTGCGGCTGTTGAACACGCCCAGTTCCACTGTCATCGGCTCACAGAAGCATCGAGCATTAGCTGCTTCTCCGTTTCCATCATCTGCTATCCGGGTGTGTACGCTGCTTGCGGTCCGGTTGGTGCATGGATAGCGGCCGGAGGAGAGCTGTACGGATCAGGTGATAAGGCCTGGGATTGTCATTTAGGCTGCTGCCAATGCGGCAGTTGTCTGGAGAAAGGGGGAGGAGGAGCCGCTACAGCTATAGAAGCTGTACAGACAGCACACCCTGCACCTGTGTCAATACATGTGATTGTGTGTATGGTTGTGAAGGCTGCTGTGTTGTCATAGTGACGCGTCCTTGTCTTCTCTTTTATGTCACTTGCATGAAATAAAACGGGCGGAATAAATGATTATATGTTGGTCTGCTGTGGCCTCCAGATAGTCTAAATATTGTGTGATGTGTGACTGAAGAGCCTGTAATGATAGATACTAGTGGTTAAGTGTCAAACGATGATGTCATGGCAAATGGAAAGTACTATATCATGGATGCTTACAAAATGGGTTTGCTGGCCATTTTTAGTATGCAGTGACATTGGAATGATACCGTACATTAATGCCAGAGATATTCAATTTTAATGAGGACGTTTAGTAAAACATAATAGTCTTCTTAAGATGTCCAGTTTGACCATAGATATCCATGGCAGTGTGCGTGTGTGTGTGTGTGTATGTATATATATATATATATATATATATATATATCTTATTTGTGCACTTATGTCCCTTCTTTAAATGTTATTAGCCGACTGTTATAAATTTCATATCCCTTGAATGCTTTATTTGTCCAGCATTTGCTTCTGGGTCAGCAAGCAGTTGCGCTTGTATTAGAATGTAGGACACACATAAATAGACCCCCCTGTAACCATTACAGGTTAAGTTACAAAAACTGTTTCACTGAATAAAGCAGACATATAATGCTGCTGTACCAGAACTCTCAAACAAATGTTTTAAAACTCAGAAATTAAAAATTTATCCATGTAATGTTATCCTAAAAGAGCATTACTTCTATTTGTAACCTTATACTACGGGTATAAATATTTTCCTTAACTTTACAGTAGCTGTAGTCTTTTATCACTATTTACAAACCAGAAAAAATGGCACACCACAGAATCCTTAAATCTTGGGAATTGCATGCATAGGCCCACATTGCATTTTTAGGAACTGCATATTGTTGTAGAATTGGTGATCCTGATGTAAAAGGTTTAATTGTCATTTAAAACGATACATTTTTTGTCAAATATTGCTTGTTTATTTATCATATATGTAAATCAAGAACATTAGGGCGGTATTACAACTTAACTAGTGCCATTGTCAAATAGATGCTCTTCTGTTGACATTTTATGCCAAAACCCTGCCATATACAATGATGTCTACAATACAAGTCCTTTTGTGTTAGAACAGGAAATGTTTCAGTCAGGGGCTTAACTAGAAAACTGCAGACCCCATAGCAAACACTTGCAATAGTTGAATTTTTCAATAATTGAAAAAAACACAGCTTACCTAATTCTTTCTGGCCTCCGGTCCCTCTGAGAGGAGCTGTGGCGCGGGAAGTGGTCCTCAGTGTTCAGCCAGTTCTGGTCATATGGCACTCAGAGAGACTGAGCTACTCTTGCAGTATGCCATGTGACCAGCGCTGGCTGAACACTATGGATGAGGTAAGATGGCCTTTTCTTTTCCGGCTTACTAAGTAACCCTGTGGAGTCTGTCTCCACAGCACTGATATAGAGGGTCACGTTGGATGAACTATCCACTCACCGTGACTGTCTATAGCAGCGCTATGGGGACAGACTCCCCAGCGCTGCTCGCCAAATAGCTGGTGCTCCTGGGGTGGTGCAGTAGGTGTTCTGCTGGTCCAGCAGGCCCCGTAAGCTGCTGGGCTGTAGTGCAATAGCACCCATTGCACCCCCTATAGTTACACCCATGGTTTTAGTAAATTCAACCTACTTCATTGGAGAAACACAAACAAACCAGATAATTTATCCTGCAAAATCTTTATTCTCTCTGCTGACTCTAGTAAAATATGTTGTTTTTTATACCACCTTTAAGTTTACTGTCTATATAATATATATAATCATCCCAAGATTCATATGTGTTGGAATTGGGACAGTGGGCAAGACTGGGTCACAATATGGCCATTGAAAACTGATAATGTGGTAATGTCCAGCACCGGTTGCATTCTCCGCCTAGAAATCTGATTTCCGAAAAAGGGACATCCGAAAAGTAACTTACCATTTTCTACATTTTTTTTCAGAATGGGTGAGTATGCCGTTTGGCATACTTCACCCATTCACCTTCGGATAGGACGATATCCCTCCGTCACATTTCCGCTACTGTTATCGCCGGACCAAGGGACAGGTGAGTAAACTCTGTGCGGTATAGGGAAGGTTAGGGTCAGGCTGCAGGGGAGGGAGGGTTAGGGTCAGGCTGCAGGGGAGGGAGGGTTAGGGTCAGGCTGCAAGTAAGGGAGGGTTAGGGTCAGGCTGCCAGAAAAGGAGGGTTAGGGTTAGAATTAGGGAAAGGAGTGGGGGACTGTTTTTTCTTACCATTTCGGAGCATGGATCTTTTTGTGCTCCATGGATAGATTGCTGTGCCTAGAGACATATGCAATCGAAATCCCAGCCAGTTCGCAACTGGCTGGGAGGAAATAGCCCTTTAGAAATTGGGCCTTTCTGACTGGAGCCCCATACCCCTCTAGCACTGTCTTCACTTAGCACTGCCTCTTAACAACCTCCTTTCTCCTCAAAACGCCAAAAAAAAGTGTTATACCCATCATTGTGAATGAATCATATGGTGTATGTGCTTTAATACCTGTACAATATTACTGAGAGCTTATCCTTGGTACGCAGTAACCTTTTTATCCTGAATGATATGTGTACCACATATAGAAGAAACTCTTAAACATGGATGTTGAGGAAAGATTCTCCATTGCATCATCATGGTTTAAATTATCCACGTTATGAGTTGTTCAATACAAGGTACATAGACGCTGTCTCAGAGGACCTGCATTATTTATATTTGAAATTGAAATTACATGGCAACAGTGGTAATATATCATCCCTACATTTACATGTAGTTAATCTACAGTAAAATGCAGTTGAGCAAACTAAACTATTTGACGTAATCTGCGTATCGTTTAGTTACATAGATTGCGTGTATGCGTTCTTTAAAGACCGCATGTACGTAATCTACGTAACGAAATGGTAAATAGATTACGTAGAATAGTTACTATGCATGCGTAGTGGCTACTATCGGTATTTTAAGTCCGTATGTGCAACACGTACGGTATTGTGAATGCAGCCTGTAAGGTGTGCTTCATTTCATTTGTTATGGAAAAGACCTGATATTTCTTACAGCGCCCCCTTACGATAAACTCTAGTCCTCTGGTTTCCAGAGGACTAGAGTTTATCGTAAGGGGGCGCTGTAAGAAATATCAGGTCTTTTCCATTTCTTTTTTCATATTATCCGCTGTGAACGGCGGTAAGGGGGTGTGTGAGTCCCCGGTCCCTGATACTACGGCTGACCCTAGGTCGCAGTAATAATTTACACAGTATATTTATTTCATTTGTTATAACACGTGCTCTTTCCTCTTTTTTTTCAGGAAATGAAATGGTGGAGTGAAATCTGATATCAAAATGAATAAAATGAAAGTGACCACGGAAAAGTGGTGAGTTCAATTAATAAAGAAAACACTATTACACTGTTAATTCGTATTGTAACTATTGCTATCATGATCATTTCTTGCACATTTGTTTGCAAGCCAAAATGAAGCATAAAAAAATAAGAACAATATATAATATTATTGTAATGATTGCTAAACTTGCTCTCACAGCAGAGATCACAGATTTCATTAAAATGTAACAACTCTGTTGAATGCTTTGGAGCCTCCCGAACCCTATGCATTTCTTCCAAGCATATCAGTCTACCGCATGACTTTTCAAGTGGCCTATGTGGCATCTTATTAAATTACTTGTGAATATATTCTTCTTGAGTGCTTTGCTTGCTGCATGATAATGCAATTCATTAAGAGGTCTTGGCTGGTGTGATTTGTTTTTTGGTCCTACTAAAAAATGACTATGAAGACTAGTACATTCCCTAATTAGTATGGTAATTTACCTTGTACTGTGCTATTACTTAAAAGTAGAATGTTATTTGCCATATTAAGATACTTAAAGATAAATTTCAAGGTTTAAAGTATATGTATAAAGGAGAGGCATTTATGGTATGGCTTCAAAGGTTCTTTGCGAATACCTGTTCTCAAGGACATTGGTAGCTTGTGGCACATTGATCTACATTTACTGCTTCCATTAAATTTGGACAGTGCTCATAAAATGTATTAATGCTAGTGAAGAAGGAATTCTTCATTTACCTTAACTGCAATGTACATGTATAATCAAGAGATTAATGTTGAAGTCGGGGACTGGTTGGGAACTTTTAACCTGGGGGCAAATACAAGCAAGATGCCCCAGATTGGACAACAAATCCTACCCCTGCCATCAGATGACAGAGAGGTATATGGCACACTTTATGACAGAGAAGCATATGGCAAACTATATGACTTTTTCTTTCCCGCAGCATTAGTAAATCTGGCTCCTGGTCTTTCTCTTGGAAAAGACACAGGAAACAGTTAAATATTAGCTATTTGGTTTATTCACTAATGTTCATCAAAGCATGAAAAACAGTCTTTGGTATGAAGGCCTTAACGACTGAGGACAGATCCAGAGTTTGAAAATTAGAGGAAAACTATTGGAAAAATCATGTTGAATTGCAAGGACTAGTGGGAGTAACCGCACCGATGGCTGCCATTGTGGAGTAGAGACAGCATAGAAAGTTCTTTTTGGCTGTCTCTATTTTGAATCACAGCCACTTTAGATATTTTTTTTTTATGAATGGGTGAGTATGCAATTAGCATACTCACCCAATCCTTTTCAGAAGCACTGCCCGCTGGACCAGGGACTTAGGCTTAAGGGGAGGGAGGGTTAGGGTTAGGTCCATAGAAGTGAGGGTTAGGGTAAGGCTGTGGGGATGGGGGGTTAGGGTCAGGCTGCGGGGAAGGGAGGGTAGGGATTAGGGAGAGAGTTGGGGATAGAATGGTTACTTACCTTTCAGGGCACCATGTTCGGTACTCAAGGGATCGATTGCTATTCCTCTTCAAGAATAAGGCCAGTCGCAATGGGGACCCACACTCGTCTCATATCTCCCCCAAACCCATACCCCTTGAAAGAAAAGCTTTCCTTTCTGCACATATTTCATATCCTTTTAAAGAAAAAAATCATCATTTTAATTAAAGTAACAGCATCCTAGTGCACAAAAGGCTGTCTAAAGAATGTAGAGTGTTTTTTTTAAATTGTGCAGTACACATGGCAATTCTGTTTACATTAATTCAAATTAATGCATATTCCAAGAGTTTTCTTGATAAAGAGGAATGTGAGCTTCAGATGTACAAAATAGCCTTCTGTACGCAGAGCCTTGTGGAAGTGTAAGTTCTCTGCACCTGAACATTCCATGTAATGTATGTTCCTCTTTAAAATGATATGTTATAATTGCAATAATAATAGGGGCCACATGATTCATTTATGGTGTGATTTACCCTTTTCATTCACTGTCCACCCACTTTGTTCTGCTTTCTTCAGCCTGAAAGGACATTTGCATCTTTTTTGGATTGAAGCTTTTTTTTTTTTTTTTTTTTTTTTAATAAGACATAACATAGACAAACAACTTATCATTGCATAACATAGAGAGCATACATTGCAAAATATAATAACAAGTCATGTTTGTACATAGGCCAGTATTGTATAAAACTTTTTGGGTACATGTTCAACAGAAACCAAGGATCAGCAGTTTTAGTTCAGACCATTTTTCATATACAGATGAAGTGATTACTACAGAAAAGTTGGAATGCACATATGACCTTTGGGTCTTTTTGCTAAGCTACCCACCAACCCACCAATAGACCTTTATAACTTCTCTAAAATACTTGTTTCCCATGTTCTGACTGCAGGCTCCCCTGTCACATATGCAATTTGACAGCCCCTCACATTTTAATGCACACCTAAACCATGTGCTACTGCCTTGCTTTAATCAAGCCCTACTTAGTCCTGTACCCCCACTTCTGAAACTGAGTCCGCATCAGGGAGATTGTCAAGCACTTCAGGGAGATCATCCATTCTCCAGGGAGTCTCCCTGATATTCAGTGACAACTATATTGGCAACTATATTCTAAATTACTGGTAATTCATTATTTAGTGCGCAATTTACTATGATTAGCACACCTCGCAGCGAGCTTGGCAATACCGTGGGGAGTATTTACTAATACTCCTCTCATTCCCGATGGTCTGCAGGACTTTCGCCGGAGAAGTTCGGTTGCACTAGTAGATGAAGTCCCGGCACGTGGGCAGTAGCAAACTTTAGGGACTTGAAAATTTTCAAGTCCCAAAAGTTAAATACATTCCTCATTTGCTGGGACTTAACATCAGGGACATGAGAGATGCGGAGCGCAGGACAGGTGAGTAAACTCTTTCTTCGCTTTGTTTAAATCTGTAGAATTGTTTGTTTATTTATTTTTCATGATTAAAAAAACACACAAAAACCAAGAAATGTTTTATATAATTATTAATACACACAATCTGTGTATTCCAGCGGTTTCCATATACATACGCCTTTTCCTCCCCCTAATAACAGCTGTTAGGGGGAGGAAAAGGGGGGGTATATAGGGAGACCGCTGGAATACTTACACTAACCCCATCTTAAGATGGCGTTCTATATAGTATCGTCGCAAATTGTTAAAATCTGCGCTGATACGTGGAAAATATAGCGATTAGCCAGCCCACATTCATCAAATGTTGCCTTCTAAGAAAAAATAAGTGCATGCCTTTTGTTTGCATCTGTAACAGGTGCTGTTTTTCAATGTCCATGTGTAAAAAGGCTTACAGAGCTATGCAAATATGTTTTGCTTATCATTTCTAAATTAGGGTGGTTATTGTTGGCTATGAAACAGAATCTCTTCAGAAAGTTGCACTGATCTTTGTAACCTTTTTGACAAAAATAGAATATCTCTGTTTTCAAGAGCATATTAGACTTGTTCCCACATTTTGTATTCTGTTTCTGGCTGTATTTTGACATGGTCACCAAATTTCCATGTAATAATTTAACAAATTGGACAGAAAAGGTTAAATAGCTTTATTTTATGTGTAAAGCTGTGGGTACACAGTACATTTTCTTCTCAAAATGCAGATCTGTGATTTTTCTCTCCCATAACTCTTTTCTCCAAACAAATTAGAAAATGTACAATTGTCCAAGGGCAGGAAGAGGAAGAAAAATCAGATTGAAGAAGATGCAATCCTCACACACTTCACATATTAAACAACATTGTGACAGCATTTGATTAGTAAAACTGGAAGTTTAAAATGATCCATTCACATGATGGTTTTTTGTATTTTGCAACGATGCATGCAGCGCACACACTTCCACAATATAGTTTCAAACACCCGATTATCATGTGATCTGCACAAGTGTTGTGTTAGTTTGGGCCTGATCCAGACCTACGAAGCCCGGCGTTAATATGCTGGGCGTAAGCGTAAGATCGGCTAAAAATCGAGGATTGGGCGTCCGTGGTAGCAGCGTAGTAACGGCTGAGGGGTCGTTCCTTGCTGTTACTACGTTAAGGTTAGTGTAGGTAGGCGGGGGGAAGTAGTGTTATGAGGGAGGGAGGGGTTTTAGTAAAAACACTCCGGTCCCAGCGTATTTACCCTCTCTTACGCCGGCTGAAGTTTGGGTAGCCTTCAGCCGACGTAAGCGAGGGTAAATATGCAGGGACAGGGGGGAATGTCGGGGGGGAGTGCATGCCGATAAGCTGTGCATTAGTAAGCACAGCGCATCGGCGTAGGTCTGGATCAGGCCCATTGTCCCTGATTTACTAGATCACTAATTTTTATGAAATGGTGGATAGTATAAATAGTCTTTTTATTTTTAATGGTTTTAAGCTATGTTTATCGTTTTTGCATTTTAGCCATTTATAATGCTAAAACTAGAACCACTAAACTAGAACGCGTTGGTACAAGTGATTGAGCCAATGCTTAACTGCAATTAATTTGCCCTGTGGCATCCTCCTTCTCACCTTCTGCTTTTATTTCATCTGCTGAGAACTGTGATCCTACATCTGTGTGTGACCAGTAGCCATTTCTGTTTGCCCATCAGTATGATTATTATTTTTTTTAAGGCAACAATGATTTCCAGGAGGATAGCTAAATAAAAAGTGTGTATATGTATAACCTATGTGGGATTGCTGCATTAACTTCTTTAGTATGCATAAATATAACAAAGCTTGTGAAATAGTTTTTTTGCTAGATCATCAGCTGATTTAAGAAAAAAATAAATGCAGAATTGACTTTCTGACCTTGGAAAAAGCCTGTAAGTAGCTGCTTACAGTTTAATGCATTGTGGTTTTGGCTTTTCTAGCATTTTGACATGTAGCACATATCAGCACAACTATAATGCCGTACTGAGTAATACTATAGAAGGAGTACATCTAGTATGGAATATAACAGCTGTTCTATGTCGCTTTTCAGCATCAAAAATGTGACATGTCTTCCAACATGGTATTATTGAGATGATCCCTTGGTTCTTGGGATCAATGGTAGCCAAATGTGTTAGAAAGTTAGGATAAAGGCAGCTTTGCGTGTGTAGAGTAAAAAAGAAAAACTGTTCACTTTGGAAAATAAAAGAATACTAGTTAGCATACAATCGAGTATGCTCATTAGGCACACTGTCAAAATCTGATGATGATGATATTTAATTCTTACATACTGTGGCTGCATTGCATTTTCAAGTTCGAGTTCTTAAGGCTAATTCATTCTTTCCTCAAGTCCACCAAGTAACAGTAAAAAAAAAAAAATTGGCCCTCTTGCATGCATGATATCAGGGACTTATTTTATTTGTCTTGCAGTACTAGCTTGGGTGGGTCACCATCGGGGGGGTTACCCACTGATACTTACCTTTGCTCTGCAACAACAGGTATTTGTGGTATCCTACCGCTGAGAGCTGTTCATCAGTGGCCCAAGTTCTTCCGTGCCCGCCCTATGTGACGATACTTGTGGGGCGTGACCCCGTGGATGTATCCTGGGCCCCGCAATTTTTGACAGCGGCCCAAAGTCTGGACATACATATGCAAGGGGATTTCATATCTCAATGAGATGTAGATGATAAACAATTTAATAGGAAATTTAACAAAAATATTAACTCTCAAGAAGATTACAACAAGAAGCGTGGACAGGGCCATCTAATGCCCCATATAGATGCTTTAGCCTTATATACAAATATACAGCTTGATATGCTTTTCTAAGGTCTGTATGTGCCAACACATAGCAGGGACTTTACAGAATTAGAAGAATAGGCAGCTGACATATGATTTCATTACTAATGCCATGCAGGGTTTTCGAATGGTATAAGTTTGAACTTTAATGCATTTGAATTCTGGAGCAAGGTTTGCTCTTGAATCTGCAATCGAAAGGCTGCTTTAGTCACACACTATATCCACAACACTAGCCACACCCCTTACACCAGTGAACTTCTTAAAGCAAGGGCCTACATTAAGCTTTATGATTTCTTCTAAATAAAAATGGTAGCAATTTGGAAGTCTGACCGTTGAAAGTGTAATTCCTCTTAAAGCTGGATAGTTTCAATGGGTTCCATTCGATTAGAAAGATACACAATATAGGCCACAATCCTATCCAAACACACAGAAACTAACATGGGTTCTCATTTGCATAGATCTCTCCAGATTCTACTCCTGATCAGACTGTCTACACAATCCTAGAGGGCCATATTCAGACTTGATAACGTTTGCAAACATACGCATACCATGTGCACAAGTCAGTGTTTAGCAATCTACACACGGCAGATGTTGCGCATCAAATCTCACTACATACATAGTTGATAGTTGATTTCTGTATGTGCACAACTCTGTACAACAGGGCTTGATTATACTCTGCATGTGGGAGAATATGTAATGCGGGTTAAAACCTTAAAATTGTACCATTATTTTGAAACCCATTTACTGGGGTATTTGACAATGCTTAGTAAATCAATTTTAGACACAATTAAGATTTCATTTTTTTTCTTAAGATTAGTACAATATTCTGTCATGCATGTTTTGTTGTTTTACTATTTCTACATATTAGTGTAGAGAAATTGATGTGATCAATTTTAATTGTTGCTACTGGCCAGGCACATGTTTGCTCTTTGCGTCATACAGAAGCTGGGTTTTCCGCTTGTTAATATCTGCAGCGATGGGTTCCAAGACATTGCTTACATATAACCCTTGCAAAAGGCAAATATTCTGTTTAATAGAGTTTAAATCAACCTATCATCCTTTGTAGACACTAGACATGTGTTGATTTGTTATACATTGCTTAAAAATTAACTGGCACAAGCCCTTAAAGGCTTTAGAGTCTCTTACCAAGAATCTTAAGGAGAGATGTTAAGATAAACCCTCCTAAGTGCATGCACTAACAGTGTGTTTTGCTGACAGGTAATATTAGAGTAGTTATTAGAAACATTTTTTTAATTCCTTTGTTGCTCTTTAAGCATCTTAGTTGTCATTAATGTGCTGGGTACACACTTGACAGATTTACAGGCCAATCGATTGATCATTTCTTTTTATGTTGTTTAAATTGGGCTTTGACTAAAAAAAGTATCTAATGTTGACAGAGTACAGAGCTACAGCATAATTGGTGAATGTTTGCTGCATAGACAGAAAAGAGTTTTTCAAGTCTGGGCTACTGCAGCCGTAGGGAAATGTACTGATCTCATGGGATCTCTTCACCATTATCCAAGACAGCCAAATGCCATTTGGCACCACAAAAAATGCTGTGGGTCCTCCTTCCTGGGCATAATTGGCCCTAGTGTCAATATTATGGGCTGAGCTTAGAGTAATGGGTGTAAATATGTACAATGTGTTTAAACATTTCGTCCTTGGGGCACCAGGGTTTTTTTGTGGGTTCATTTTTTTCTAAGTTTGTTTAAGCGTTATATATATAATGTTAGCATCACAGTGATGGGAGCAATTTCAGGGGAGAGGACATAAGGACTGCTGTTGGCAGATAACTGCCGAGTCTATATGACTGAAATGCTGGCATTTCAGTTATATAGTCTTACAAGGCATCCCTATCCTTTTGTTCTGACATCCCAGTAGGGTACACAATCAGCTTACCATGGTTTTCAAGATATACTTTATTTAGATGTGTGGCCTATTGCACTTTCACTTATACGATCTATAACTATTTTATCCTATTAACATGTAAATCATTGGTATGACACTGCAACTATAAGAAATGCCTTTTAAATAATATAATAACATACGTTATGTTCTTTACTTCTTATAACATAGGACCAGTTCCAGACGTCTGATTTCAATGTGTGTGGATCTGCGATTATCAGATGCGCGTGAATCTGTAATTGCAGGTCCGCTAACCATTTCCCTTGCATATACAGATTTCTGATACCCATACCAACTTTGTTTTCCGAAAGGCACTTGCGTCAAATTGCAACAATTTAGAAGTCTAGAACGGCACGCAGTCCCATGGCACACATACACTGTGCGTTTATATACTAAATTATGTCCACTTGCTAACACAACCTGGTTACTCTGTCTGAAGCTGTTGGAAGTGTCATATTTTGGAGTCTGGATAAAGCAGTTTGCATTCTGATGGGGTAGCACAGATGGATGCTCTTAATGGAAAAACTGATGATATCTATTCTGATTGCGCGGAAACCAAGGACAAATTAGAAATCTTGATCTGGTCTATAATGGGTAACATGGAAACACGTACATAGAACAATTACTTTTGATTTGTTGTACCTCTGTACAACAAATCAAATTTAATGTACCTCTATTGGCACATTAGTAACAAGCAACACAGATATTTTATTAAATACATCATCTGATATTACACTTGGTTAAAATAAACAACTACTTACAGCCTTGGCCAGTATCCCCATGTACCTGTGGTACAAGTCCTTGAGAGCCCCTGCACTAAAATATACAAAGAAGAGGGAGCTAAGGCACAATCGCAAGCACAGCCTTCTCAGGACGAGTCCTGTACTGGGAGCGTTTCCAACTGTATGGCAGGACTGGTCGTGATGCGCAAATCGATTTCACTACATGTGGGGTATTCTAATAGTACAGTGTGGGGGTGTGCTAAACATCCTTTATGCTATCCAGACATAATGCACTGTCCCCATTTTATTTTATGCAATGCTTGGATTTAGCGGGGAGGCAGCATTGAAAGTCTGGATCCAGTCATTTATCACTAAGACCTGCTATAGAAATTACACTCCTAAGCAAGCAGTGTTTTGAGTATATCAGATATGCAAAGTGTACAGTGTGGGAGGGGGCTCCCACACTGCTGCGAATCAGCAGTCATACCGCTGATCCGCACTACTGAGTTAATGCAGGCTTATGGCAGCGTAAGAGGGGAGTGACGTGACGGGCCGTGCACTCCCCCCTCTCTCGGATGTACAGACCCCGCCCGTATGGGAAACGTGCGGGGGTCTGGATCCGGTCCAAAGTCTTTCAGGTGTTTTTGTTAAGTTTAAAATGATGTGATGCAGTTATGAATTAATAACCATTATAACATGCATTAGCCATGCACATACATATTGTTTGCTTTACTGTGGTTTTTCCCCACAATATCTCATCTGCAAAGCTCTTCTTTTATATTCCAATTGTTAAACTAAGGCATGACAATTTATCTGGTTTATTATGGGAGGGTGTCCATTGGAAACATTAGCTGTGTGCCAGGCACTTGTTTGTGATGGATTTCATATCTGGAGCTTGAACAGCGGTGTCAGTGTTTACATTTCAGGTGTCACTCTCCAGTTTTATAACAAAGATTAGAAGCAGCGTCAGGACCGAATACATCAATTATGTCTTGTGTTTGACAAACCCTGTATCATATGCAGGACGCCACAGACTTCAGATCGCTTTCAACAGTGTCCATTTACTATTACCCATGGAAATTGTGCCTGCAAGACCATATTTAGTAATATTAAATTTACTTGGCATTGCACCCTTTATACCTTTCTATGGCAATGGTTAATTTTAGCTCAGGAAATGTATTTTTATCCAAGCATTTCTGCTGGCTAAATTACAGCGATAAACCCTTGAGAAATCTCTTGTCTGCACCAATGGACCATTACCTAATTTTGTGGTTATGTTTTAGAAATCCTGTGAAATCAGCAATGGACACTAAACTATGAATACTAAACTATAAAATAGCTACTTACATGTAACAACAGTGGATATCTTATACAGGTATTATACATATATATCCATAAATATAGACATTTTCCTTCTAACGCGGATGCAAGCGCTAGTGGGAGCTGTTATAATTGTACAGCACGGGCGTTCCATACGCACGTCGCCTTATCCAGACTTTTGATTCGTCCTCATTTATGTGGGTACATACTGGAAATTTTAAGGTAGGGTTCACCCAATGGAAATCTGTACAAGTGAGGGGTGTGGCCTGCTGTGTGTTTGCATACAAACCTGGATACAGTGGAGATCTAGTATCGAATCCCTGCTGGCACTGTGCTTGGAGCTTCTAATGCAGCATGAATAGAAGTCTGAATCCAGTCCAGATCAAAATAGAGCAATGATCCTTTTTCTCCCTTTTTGAATCATTTTTTTTTTTCATTAAATGATCACATTTATTCCAGCAACAATTATGTAAGTGGCATTGTTATAAATTACATTTAACAGCAGCTAACCAACTTTGTGTCACTGCAAGAAAATTCCTGTTCTAATAAATACTTGGCTCCAAACTTAATCTTGGCGTTATTCTCATATGCTTCTGCTAACTAGGAATTTGAGTTGCGTTTGCCAAGACTGCAGAGTGAATGCCTTCCTGAAGTGCTCCACGTTTGTCTCTTCCCTAACTCCAGAGTCTACTGTTTGCCTCATTTAACTCGCATAATTAATATTACAGTTGGAGATGTCTTAGTTTAACCACATTAACTTTATCTTGACTCTTTACTGTGCCTGCAGACTGCAGTGCTAGTAGAGCACTGCACAATCAAATGTATGTGCATGTACCTTTAGGAATGAATAGGTCATTTCAAAAGAATTCATTGCACAGCTTGGTTATTTATTGCAATTCAGATGTACTTTGGAAATTCTGCATAGATATTTTGCCTATATTTATTCTGAGAAAGAAAATGTACAGTCTTTGGATTTAACCCATATAACCCATAGATATATAATATCAGGGTTGCGGACTTTACATTGCTAACCTCCAGTGGCGTATCTACCATGGGTGCAGAGTGTGCAGTGCACACGGGCCCCTGCAGACAAGGGGGCCGCCCGTGGCACTCACCCTGCACCCAATGGAGGATCCCAGTACCACCTATATCTGTACAAGCGGTGACGGTCTCCACCAGCCTTCCGTTCCCAACAGTGCACTCTGCGCGCGGGCGTCACGTGGGGATGTCAGGCGTGCGTGCACTGCGCAGCCTCACGCTCCTCTTCTGTTTGCAGAGCGTGCGGCTGCGCAGTGCACGCAAGCCTGACATCCCCGCGTGATGCCCGCTCACTGTTGGTAACGGTAGGCTGGTCGAGACCGTCACCGTTTGTATAGATATAGATGGGGTTGGGAAGAAGAAGGGGGGGCCTGTGTGGGGGGTCTGCACACGGGCCCCTTCATTTCTAAAAACGCCCCTGCTAACCTCAGGGAGATTCCGGAACAATGTGATAGATATCTGTATAGGGTATTTAAATCGCTCCCGGAAGCACCGAAAACCAAGGCTTTTCCACTCTTTTTGTCCGGAATGGGGCAGGGGAAATATTTAAGTTTTACAGTAAGAGTGTTCTAAGCGCCCTACGACATATCCAGTCTTCCATGCTATCACCATTTTAAGCGAGCACAGCATGGAAATCTTAAGATTGGGTGCATGGATATTAGGTTAGTTAGTATTATTAGAGAGA
>WWET01000914.1:440964-458595 GCA_011038615.1 Limnodynastes dumerilii | reverse complement strand
AGGCTGCAGCGCTATGCCCTCTCTCCCTGTCTGGCTATACAGCACTGTATATATAGCCAGACAGGGAGAGAGGGCATAGCGCTGCAGCCTGTCAGTGTGTGGGGTTCTGCAGCACGATTATCTGCAATGCCCACACACTGCACGATTTTGCTGGCGATAACCGATAATTTTTATTGCAAACCAGCCAATCAGATTATCTGACGGCAGCCATTTTTTTTAGATAATCGCCCGTTGCTGTCCATTATCGGCACCACACTCTAGAGCGATAATTCGGCCAATCCGCGATAATTGCTAAATTGGCATGATTATCGCTCTAGTATGTGGCCAGCTTAACACGTAACATAGTAAAACGCTATGTAATCTGCTAGAGCTATATAAAAACCTGTTAATAATTAACTAAATTTAGGAAAAAAGCTGCAGACTTTTTTCTAAATACTTTAATGTTTATTTATTATATAAGAATCACCTCTGAAAGATAATTTATCATCCATAAGGACACTTGAGAGAATCTTTTGAATCCATTCAAATTACATTAAAAGGGAATTAATTTGACTTCACTTTACAATTTTCTTTCATATTTTCCCAGTGCCTTTCACAGACACTTAGGATTAAGCCACCTGCTTATTTGTTCATATTTAAAGATAACATTTGGGAAAAGTGCGACATTACACTCAGTGGTGGCATAAGTTAATTTCCCAATACTTTGTGGAACCAGCTTGAGATGACGTATGGTCAGGAATCCTATTCTGGTAGAATATGATTTTAAAAAAATGCTTAGTTGATATTGAAAGGCCTAATATGTGCAAAGTTAAATTCCCCACGCCACCACCATTGACACATGGTAGGGTAAACTATACCATTTTCACGTGAGAGCAAAAGTCCATAAGCCAACATATTTTCTAGTCTTTAAACATTAAGTTTTGTTAAACCCACTTTTTTTTTTTGCACTGTTTCATGTATTGAATTACAGGAGCAAAACCTGATGCAGTTTCCTACATACCCAACATTTTATCACATGAATCTTTTAGTTACTTTTGTCTTCCTGTCAGCTTAAATCAATCTGGCCATACAACTCTAGTCTGTGTCGCTAATGAGGCTTTTTTGCCAACAAAACTGATTTTACTAGAGATTTTTATTTTATTTTTGTGTCATACTCCGTAAACTCTAAAGAAAGGCTGATGTAAAAATCCCAGAATAACAGCAAATATGGAAATACTCCCAACAAACTTGTCTGACAGTAGCTAGTACTCTGGTCAAAGTCTCATCTATAATTTTTCCTTTCCCTTCCTTGTTAGGAAAAATAATTGAACATCTTGACTTTGTATGCTGTTATGCATCGAGTTGCTGCCACTTAATTAGTTGATTAGATTTTTCCGTTAATGAGCATATGTGCAGGTGGCTGCAGAATGTTTTGTATTTTTATAACACACACATACTTGACATCACTTTCTGGTGTTGTGCTAATTGTAACTATCAATAAGAGTCATGGTAAAGTGTAAGTGTTTTTTCTCTTGAATAGATGAAATGGTTCTAGAACTATAGGGCACAAGTGATAAAGGCTATATAGAAAGAAATCAGTTTGCATGTTCTCTTAAGAACAATAAATCCCAACTTACTCTCGGTTGTGTTGTGGTTTTTTTGTTTTTTTTAGGTGGAGGGAGAAGAATAAATGTCCTAATATCCAAAGGAGGAACACAAGTCTTGTTACAGTTGCTAATTCGTGCCAGCAAAGACCCTTCTAATGAAGAGTTATTGGTACTTCTTCATACTGTGCTGGCAAAGATAGGGCCAAAAGGTGTGTTACCGTTTTTAACTTTCAACTGAAATGTCTAGTTTCATGCTTACCCAGAGAATATCCTTTTTTGTGTTTATTACATAGGATTATCTGATCTTCTGGCCACACAATATAAATAGTGGACCGGATCCAGACCCCCGCGTGCATTCCGTGCGCGCGGGGGTCTGAAATTACGCGAGACAGAGGGGAGTGCACACCCCCTGTCACTCCCCTCTGTCGTGCGGGCTTTATGGCAGTTTACGCTGCCATAAGCCTGCCTTAAATGCGACGGGCGGGTCAGCGGTCCGTACGACCGCTGATCTGCTACAGTGTGGGAGCCCCCTCCCACACTGTACACTTTACATGCTTCCCCCCGCCCGCTATAGCGGGCGGAAGGGAAGCACAGCCCATTTGCACGCAAATAGTAATCCTAGCGTAACATCTGGAGGGCGCATCTGGAGGGCGCATGAACCCAGTTCAGTCAGGTGATTTACGCACCTTGCGTGCGTAAATCCCTGACGATATTAAATCTGGATCTGGTCCATGGTTACTAAGTTACTCTAATCAGGACACTGCTATAGTCACTTGACCTTGCTGTAAAGGTGAATAATTAGAAAATATTGTTTTCCCTAACGGAAATTGTTATTGTCAAGCTGCTTCTTTTCCATGGTGACCTATGTTAAATAAAATAAATAAATGGATTGCTACTTAAACCATTATAGCATGACATGGCCATTTTCTGTATCATTGAAGTACAATGAAATGCTTTACTTAAAACTACCCTTATGGTGAAAGGTTTATAACATTATTATACTGGATTATTACTAACCCCTTAAATCATGCCATTGTGCATTTTGAAAACCTTTTAATGTGTTCTGGTTTATGTCATATCCTTTGAATAAATTAACTGGATGTCAGTGGTTGAAGAGGATTTGTTTTTTGTGTGATATTTGAGACAACGCAGATCTTTTGAATATTCAGTGAGCATAATTATACAAGAGATGTTTTCCCCAAAAACTTACAGAAAAAGTCATGTATTAAAAAGAAAGAGCTGTGAATGATTGTGTTTATTTCAGTCATATATTTTATATCCTTCCAAACTAAAACAATTCTCAATTTAAACTTTTAAAACATTAACTCGTATGGTTAACAGCCGCCTGTTCAGCATGGTACCTGTTACACTCTGTAGTTTTAGGATTTATATTTTTGTATTCTCCTGAACCAAACGCCTAGAGAAGCCTCTGCTTTTGTTAGTGCACTTGCTCTGTAATTATATTAAGAAGTAATAACGAAGGACCAAAAACAGACTTCCAATTTCAATACATGTAGGTCTGCGATTATCATGAGCAGCTCCACCACATACCACACTTCCCTTGTACCAACGAACTTACGATAACTATACGCTTACTTTTACGTTTTCTAATTCTTGTATATGTTAAAAAGCTGGTGCTTTAGAAGTCTTTATTATAATGCTGTCTGGCATGTTTTTATTGTAAATTGTAATACTAAGTCACACCCATTTGCAAGCGCAACCTACTGAAAGTATTCAAAGTCTACAAAGAGCAAATTGCGTTCCAATCGGGCAGCATTAATACGTGCGCATGTATAGATGCAAAAATAAGTAAAGCAAACATTTAATGTGGAAAATCTGAAGTCTGGTTCCCATTCTGTATTGATACACTTTGTTATATTTTAAGCATTTCCTGTTCTATAGATAGTGGGCATGCATACGTTACCAACTTTAGCAAGGAGCTGGATCCTCAAGATTCAGATTTGCATGCTGAAAGTCTTTCTGACCATAGGGCAGGGTGACATGTTTAAAGCATGGCTGCATGATGGGAGGAGATATATAAATACAATAAGGGCTTCGCTAAGCCCTTAACTACAATCCAGGCCAGTGCGTAAAATGTTAAGGTAGCAATAATTGCTGCTTTATGGAGGTGTGCTCGCATGTGACCATTAAAGTAAAATCCAGTCTAATGTAACTACAGTAAACTGCTGATCTGGTGAATGTGAGCATGGATTTATGTAAAGAATGATTCGAGCTGATGAATATTATAATATGCAGTGACTGATGTGGGAATTAAGAAGACTTGGTATGAACCATAACAACTAGTAAAGGTTTAAAGTTGTGTTTATCAGCAAAACATTCTATTAGGTTATAGTTTATGGAGGGACCACATAGCCCCATCTCCAGAGACTCAGAAATCCCACTTTAAAAAATGACATTTATTGAATTAGCATCCCAGGGATTTTATGCATGGTTTCACATGTAGATTGAGCAGTGATCACCCAGTCACTGCCACATCACCTACCGTTGAGTCTAAGTGAGTTTTAAGGTTCCTTCAGATAGGGAATCATCCAAGTGGTACATTTTATGGGGGTCCAAATTCTGATCACCCTAGATGTGTTATGGATGCCCTGAGCTAAAGACACTAGCAAAGCGACCAAAATGAGCTGAAGTTAAAGTTTATTGCAGAATCAATAGACGGTATAACTGGTAATGGCAGCAAAGACAGACAGGCAAGGTATTCAGACACAGATGACATGACTGGTAAATGGTAACAGGCAAGCAAGGTATACAGACATAGATAAAATAACTGGTAGTGGTAACAGACTGATATGGACAGAAGGGCAGGATACTGGTAAGGTAACAGACTGATGCAGAGAGGTCCACATAGTAGGGTAAGGCCAGTCTAAAGTTCCAAGCAAGACAGGAGATCCACAGGACTTGTAGCAACATCCAAGGTGTAATTTCAATGATCCAGCACTGACTTCACAATGTGCAGGGTATAAATAGCCAGGTATCAGGTGCAAACCCTAATTGATGATGACAGACACCTGATACCAGATCTAAGGCTAAGAGACAGTGGCACCTCTGGGGGAAACTAGAATTGCAGCACTATCCAGGAACACTGGCGACCTCTGATGGAAAGGGCCAGAATCACAATTCCTGCATCACATACATAACACGATGCCCAGCTACTCCAATTGACAACTTTTATAAACCATTTAATGTACAAAGCACATCCTTTAAGTCTCACTTGGTTTTAATTTGTCAGAATTATTACAAACAAAAGAAGTTTGGCCAACCAGCTTGCAGCGTCAGGGATCAATTTGAGAGATTATGGGCCGTATTCACAGCCCCGGACGTATTGCACATATGTCCTTAATTTACCGATAATAGCTACTATGCATGCGTTTCGTTACATAGATTGCATATATGCTGTCTTTAAGACCACACATACGCAATCCACGTAACAAAACGATACGTAGGTTACGTAAAATAGTTACTACGTATGCATAGTAGCTATTATCGGTAAATCGGGACGTATGTGCAATACGTCCGGGGCTGTGAATCCGGCCCTATAAATAAATGAATAAATAACTAATCTTGGTGGCCTGTGAGTTTAATATCAGCAGAGTTTTCACTTTTTAAAGCCACATCTAAGCATATATACAGATTCTCCACAATAGTGAACACATCCAATAATTGTACATTATTAGATTATTTATTCATGTCTTCTCTATAATACATGTCATTTTTTTTTATATATTTTTCTGTTTTCTTTTCGCTACAGATAAGAAGTTTGGAATAAAAGCACGAATTAGCGGAGCGTTGAACATAACTCTAAACTTGGTGAAACAAAACCTGCAATATCCAAAGCTGCTTCTCCCTTGTCTTCAAGTGTTACGTGTGTACTGTATTAATTGTAAGTTTTTTACGTCAATCCTTGAGAAATTACGCAACACAACTATCATTTCTATTTATAAAGACAAAGAGGTTTATTTTCCTTGTGTTCTAAAGTGACACACATATTCTTTGTTTTTCGATCTTGTGTATTGTATACAAGCTCAATGACGATAATTGACTGTGTGGGTGATATTAAAACCTTGAAAAATAAAACTGAGAGCAACATCTTATCACTTTATGAGGCTAGTCCAGACTTCAGTGCGTTAAGCTGACCATACACTGGAGCGATTATTGGCCGATCATCCAATTATCAGATGACTGGGCAAATAATCACTGTAGTTGGTGGACAAGATACATTTTTCAAACACTAAATAAATGTTCCAGAAAAGCCTTGGTGATTATTTGGTCTTTTGATATGTTTAATTTAAATCTAGTGCCCAATATTTTAAGCAGAGCCAATCAACTCAAAACTTTTTGTGAGTGCCTCCCTCTTCTGCTAGGATTATCGGTCCCAGCAGGAAAGGTGTATGGCACCGATAACAGGACTGTTCCCTGGTGGGAAATTGTCTTGTTTATCGGGCCACCTCCTGCTGGGATCAGTAATCGGCCCAGTGTATCACCAGCTTTAGGAGATTTACCTCTTGTACGTATGTCCCCTATGCTGCTTGTACTGCTCTTGGCACACTTAAATCTTTTCTGCACGTAGGAGAGCACAAAGGAGGGTGTTCTTCTCCTGCGTCCAGTACTTAGGATATAGATTCCATAAATTAGCCTCCATTGCAGAGGCTAACTTATGGAATCTGTATCCGGTCCTTATATCCTTATTAAGATATAATATGGACCATTATAACATTGGGCTGGATCCAGACTTAAGTAAGTGCTTGAAATTAGTTACTCCTGGGCTAAACCATGTTGATTACAGGGGAGTCATATTTCATCTGTTGCAAACAGTATTAGAGTTGAGAGGTGATGTTTCCTATCCCAAGTCTAAATACAGTGTGATAGTAAACCTGGTCAGTATCTGTGTGCAGTAAGCAATTCAAAGATATATCCCTGTATGCAAAGAATACAATTAAGTTGACTCCCCCTGCATTCAACATGGTTTAGCCCAGGAGTAACTAATTTCAAGCATTTACTTAAGTCTGGATCCAGCCCATTGTTGCAACAATAAGGAACAATTTTTAATACAGTGATTGATACAATGAACTTTTTGCCTCTCTAGAAAAGTATTTGCTCTTGAATTGACCTAGAAATATGTAAAAATAGTTTTGCTAAATTTTAGTTTTTGGAAAACAATGCAGGGAATTTTCCTTAATGTTATAGGTTATAAATTTTGGAAGAGGAAGAAAATGATGCTACTAATGAAGCTTGTATAGGAGAAACCATGAAAGTGGAAATAAACACGCTTCTCTGCTAGTTGGGATCTTCGGGGTGCTAGCATTTAGGTATACTTCCCAACATTAAATATGTAGGACTCAAATAGGAGGCTTGATTGGGCCAATGGGGGAAGAGGGATACAATTACTAGCAGATGTAGCCATGCCCCAGGAACTGGGTTTGAAAGCATTAAGGATATAATTTATCTACCATAACCCTGCCATCCCAAATCAGGATAGTTGGGTTTATGATTTAGGATTCAGTCGTTGGGTGAGAGTTTGTGGCACACAAAGTGGGTTAGTGCACAGAAAAAGGATAGACCCACAGCAATGATATTGTGAAAGCCTCATTTTACTTAGCCACCACTTCATAAATAACTCCCAAACTATGCTGAAATATCTAATATAGTTCTGTAAACCTCTGTATCTGTATGTTGTATAGCATTTGATACTTGACCAGCTGTTATAGATAATAGGAAATCATTTATTGCATACATTATATTAAAATGACCCTTCTTATCACAAGCATTATACCTAATATTTCAACTGATTTATCTAGAACGTTTTGCTTAAAAACATCTTTCTAGCATTTTCCTAAAGATTCCCAGGGCCAGATTTACTAAGCTGCGGGTTTGGAAAAATGGAGCTGTTCCCCATAGCAACCAATCAGATTCTAGATCTCATTTAACTATTGCATACAAGAGAATGTAAGCTAGAATCTGATTGGTTTCTATGGGTAACATCTCCACTTTTTCAAACCCGCAGCTTAGTAAATCTGGCTCCCAGAATGGATTGTTTAGAAATCTTGTCAAAATCTTTAGCGCTGCCCAGAGTATTTCAGCATGTGGTGTACTTCAGCCTGGCTATAAAACTGACTGTGGATACATGGAGTGGGAAAGGGTATCTTGTATGCAAATACTGGTGCAGGGGCTCTGCAATGTAGATGGCTATCTGGTAATCACTATCCTTCCGAATATGTGCTGACTCAACAGCAAGCCTTAGAATTTGAATACATGGCCTTTTCTCTATTCAGTCTACAAAACAAAGGGAGCTTTAATTAGTTTTGCACACTTGTATTAGCTTTTAAAGTGACAGGTGATTTATTTAGAATAATTCTTGTGTGCCTACCAATTCATATTCCTTGTTAAAATTGCAGAATATATCACCTGCATTATTATTATTATTTTTTTTTTCTTTTTACTTAACAAAACCGCTCTCTAAAAAAGTGGAAGAAAGAATGCTGTTAATTAATAATTAACTTACCTGTCTTCCAAGGTATTTGTTTTTAAATAATACATTTTTTACTTATACAGGTCCACAGAAATAATCTTTTACTGAACTTTATATGTTAATATATTTGCGACAAATAGTGTGCTAAGCTCATTCACACGCACCATAATAACTTAAGCAGTGTGTAAAGGGGTAGACTTATTACAGTTGTTACGAATTGGCTTTACAGAAACATAATGCACCATTATGCACCATCTGTACATATGCTGTGTCCGATTCAGCCTCCCACATTTTAACTGCAACGTTTGCAACATTAGTAAAGTACTGATGTTGTGAACCTGAAGCATAGCAGCTGAAATTTATGGACATGGTTATATATAAAGAAGTGTTCATATTGGGTCTATAGAATTGCAAGAGTTTTCTTGGGGGGAAGAGTAAGTAAAAGTTGACCAGTTTTAATGCTGCTTGACCCAGATAAAAAAATGTAATGCCAACAGAGCTGGGTTCAAATATAGTGAGCTTAGAATTTCGTTTTTTCATCTTTTCTTTTTAAAACACTGGTTAATAGAAAACCATCACTTGGATTAAGTTTAATACATCTTTTAGCAGAACTGTACATATTGTATTGTACATCACGTTTTGGGGTTTCAAGAATTACAGTCAAGACCCAATCTATTCTCCCTGTGTATATGTAGGATTCCCACGTAGCCCCAACCAAACCATACCTGTAGGTTAATTGATTGCCACAATGAATCCAGATTTGTTTAATACAGAATTTAGACAGTAAACAGCTATGTGGTAGGGTCTGATGTGAATTACTCATTAAAGAACTATGGCTTTATATATAATCAATAAGTAAATATACAATCAATGACTTGTACTTTAATATTTGAATAGAAAGACACATATGGGGCCAGATTTACTAAGCTGAGGGTTTGGAAAAGTGGAGATGTTGCCCATAGCAACCAATCCGATTCTAGCTCTCACTTTCCTATTACATACTAGAGAATGTCAGCTAGAATCTGATTGGTTGCTATGGGCAACATGTCCACTTTTCCAAACCCGCAGCTTAGTAAATCTGACCCATAGTGTGCCTTGCTTTGTTAAAGAAAACCCTGTATATACCAGCTATGGCTAGCATCATTTTTAAGGCTTATTTTGACATATTATTTTCTTCTGTCTAGCTGTGAATGCTGTATACCTAGGCAAAAACGGAGCAGTGGAAATTCTTTTCAAGGTAATAGGACCATTCAGCAAGAAGAATACCGGCCTCATGAAGTAAGTATGCTTCAGAAATCTATTTTATAGGACTATTCCAGTAATTAGTAACAGACAATTATTTTTGTGACCCTCTCAAGAGTCATTTTTGGTTGTAGAATGCATTGTAGAAGCTTCTTATACAATTATAAAATCTTCACGTGGGTAAAGCTGGCCATACATTGTTTTATCTTATTTTAAACAACCAGAGAGACAGTGTAGTGTTAGGAGTGATGGCCGCAATCTTCAATTTATTTCATAAACTGCAAGATTTTTCTTCAAGAGTTAAATTTAAATGATGGATATGGACTGTACAACGATCTGACAGGTCGAGTATGCATAGTCCAAACAGCAAAATTCAATTCATTGGTTTTTTATTTTTCTGCAATTCCATTAAAAAACTCTTTATTTCCATACACTTCACAGTATTTATTATCCAAATTTGAATTAGTATCATGCATTGTGTGACATGATAAGTAAATGCATGGAATGTTTCTGTCCTCTTTCCAGCAATCTAATACAAGCATAAGCTTTGCAAACTGTCAAAACAGTGGATGTCATCATAATCTACTGAACAGTTTCTAAGCAAAGATTTTATCCAATCAATTATGTTTCCACTACTTTACTGAATGTCGTGCTGATGGGAACTTTCCACTTCCTCATTCTACCTAAACCTTGTTCACTATTTTACACATGATGTATAATCAATGTCTCTGTGGTAAGATGCATAACGCAATATTGTCTTGTCAGAGCTCCTGCTTGTGTTGTAAGAAAGAAAGCTTCTTGTACGCTTTCTTTCACTTTATAATCTATCTATTAAAAGGTTACTTTCCTGCATCTCATTATTTGTCTAAATCCTCAAACTTTCATTCTGCAGGTAATTTGTAAATTATTACAAACATATCATATCTCTTTATTCCTAAGCTTGCAATCCGCAAAATAACCATGAATATTCAACAAGTCATTGCAATATAAACTGTAGTAGAATTCTAAAATGATTTCATTTGAATTCTATTTTTATAAAGATAGTAGAAATACAGTATTACAGTGTTTAGCGACCTCTAGTGGATAATTTTAAATATAATAATTTTGCTGTGCTTTAAACCATATGCCATTCTTATGCTAGTTTATGACTATTAAAGACAATGGGTTGGATCCAGACTTAAGAAGGAACTTGTAATTAAGAGAGAGAGGTTACACCTGGGCAAAACCATGTTGATTGCAGGGGGAGTCAAGTTAATTGTATTCTTTGCATGCAGGGGTATATCTTTGAATTGCTTACTGCACACAGATACTGACCAGCTTTACTATCACACTGTTATTTAGACTTGGGATAAGAAACATTAACTCTCAACTCTAATACTGTTGCACCAGATAAAATATGACTTCCCCGCAATCAACATGGTTTAGCCCAGGAGTAACTTTACTTTCTTAGGGCCTGATCCAGACCTACGCTCGCATGCAAACGTACGCTGATCGTAAGCGGAAAAACAGCAGAAAAAACGCACTGCGCATGTGCATAGTGACAACTTCCGGTCGTACCAAAGACCTTTTCGTAGCGGCGATTCTGGCGTCCGTATTGTTTGCGTTTTTTCCAACGATGGGGCATGTTTATAGTATGAAGTTAGTACGGACGCTGGAGTTAAGGAATGTAGGAGGGGGAGCCATTTAAATTGTACAGTATGGGCGTGCTTAGGCCACTATGAACAGTGCGTCGCTACAAAAATACGTACGAACACAGGGAAAAGTTAGGGTAGGGTTCAGCGGGCGTAATGAAAGGAAGGTAAGGGGAGTGTCGTGGGAGTGAAAGTTTTTACGCTTCAGCGGTAATACGCTCCGCTCTCATGCGTAGGTCTGGATCAGGCCCTTAATTTCAAGCTCTTTCTTAAGTCTGGATCCAGCCCAATGGCCACTATCCAGAGGCACACACAAAGCCTTGTACATGTGCTGTACTTGTTGGTCACAATTCGTGGGGTGGTACGTTGGATCCAAAAGTGCAATGGTACCTCTGGATGGATTTTAATCACATTATGTAGCATACAGTCACAAAGCAGCCCAGATCACTGCTGCTAAGTGTCCTCCTGGGCTTAGACATGATCTAGGAATGGTGGGAAGATTTAAATGTAAATAATATTTGCCTTGGCACGAAATTTCTGTACATTGACTATATGCCTGATCCTCCTTCCCCTCACGACGTGCCCTTGAGAACGCAAGCTGCCGCAGCTTGAGCTACACTCAATTCTGAATGGGATGCAATTGCTTGCTCTTCTGTTGTGTGATTTGATCTACTTACCCTATCAGTCTGTTATGTATTTAATAGATAATAGTAAGTGCAAATCTAATTTCTACCAAAAAAAAGGTAGAAAAATGCTAAGTTTTAGTGCAAATTAGTCAAGTGCATACCGTGATAAACAGCTTTCTGGAGTTCAGTCTTCAATCAAGCTATTTATATGGGTACCAGAGTCATTCAGAATGGAACCTGGAATAGTAAACGCTGCCCAATACATTTTGCATTGTTATTCAATTTATGATACAACTTGTTGATTAGCTTTGTAGTGTTTATTATTATCTAGTGTACCTATCTTAGAGAGAATTAGCTTTTCTTAGGAACCAATAATTGTGTGTCTCTAACCAGTTTATTTGATCTTCTGGAATAAGAACATTAGAGACAATATTTAACATGAGTTAATAGACACCACTTCCTACACACCCCCATTCAACAGAAATTTCACATTTATGGTCAGTGATTTTGAACCGGATTCAGAAATACAGCCAACTTTCACAAGTCAGGTGCTGCGATTGCACTACAGATTGGCGTCCCAGATGTTACACATCTGATATCTGAACGTACGGAATGTTTTACTTACATTCAGATATCCATACATTATGGTGTGTCAATACTCCTTTAAATGAACAGTGTGGGCAAGGTTAGGCACTTCCATACACGTGTGTGTTCCATCCGCACTGCTTAACGTACAGAGGTAGGCCTAAGGACACTTAAATTAGCTAAAATCTACATGTCAGAGGGGAGTGTCATGAGAGTGCACACATGTGAGAGGGGAGTGTCATGAGAGTGCACACATGTGAGAGGGGAGTGTCATGAGAGTGCACACATGTGAGAGGGATGTGTCATGAGAGTGCACACATGTGAGAGGGATGTGTCATGAGAGTGCACACATGTGAGAGGGGAGTGTAATGAGAGTGCACACATGTGAGAGGGGAGTGTCATGAGAGTGCACACATGTGAGAGGGATGTGTCATGAGAGTGCACTATGCTCTTATGTGCAGATTTTTGCAATTTTGAACATATGGAACGCACACAGAAATCTGGATTAGACCCTTGGGGACAGATTTACTAAGCTGCGGGTTTGGAAAAGTGGGGATGTGGCCTATAGCAACCAATAAGATTGTAACTCTCGCTTTCTTATTATATATCTGAGAATGTCAGCTAAAATCTAATTGGTTGCTATGGGCAACATCTTTTTTCCAAACTTGCAGCTTAGTAAATATTTTTTTGTTAGTAAGCTCTGCAATGCTTAGTGTGTACTATATGATAATGATAAACATTGAGTTAATAGAAAGTTGAGGTTACACTAATGCATAACCAATGTTTTTGTCTTCTGCAGAGTCTCTTTAGACACCCTTGCTGCTTTGCTAAAATCAAGTAAGTTGTATAGGTTGACTTTAAATGTTTTTTTATTTTATATTCATTTTATTTATTTCTATTTTCTTTATTGTTATAACTTATATTTAATGATTACATTTAGTTTTGTGCCTTCTTCCTTTTCAGATATATGCATATTCAGTTTCTCACAATTGCCAGCTAAATTAAAAAAAGTTTTATTTATTAACAGTTTTTTTAAATAATGGTAATATATAAATATATACAATATAGATGTAATAGTGATATATTGGCTCTTATACTCTGTGGGTTCAGGGTTGGCCTTGGGCCACCTCTCTTCCCTTGTAACAGCCGCACCTGCACCCATAGTAGATTTTGTGGCTCTTATGATTATTTTTATCCCAAGAATATTTAAGTTGTTCTGCTGCCTTACAATCTACCAGTCTGCTTAGCCATTATTCTTTCAAAGTCATAAAATTGACTCCTATGTTCTCTAAACTTACTACCCCCCAGTATCAGTGTTACCATTGTGTTCTAAGACATCTCCTTTTTGAAAGTTCCTGTACCTGATTGAACTAATTGATATATTTGAAAATCTCTATCATAGCCCCCTCTTCATTCTCTTCTCCAAAGTAAATTTTTTTAAAAAAATTCTAGTTTTTCTACCGGTAATCCTTTTTTTGTTATTATTTTCTAGAAACAAATGCCAGGAAGGCTGTAGACCGAGGATATGTACAAGTGCTCTTAACAACATATGTAGACTGGCATCGTCATGACACTCGACACAGACACATGCTGATCCGCAAGGGCATTCTTCAGTGCCTTAAAAATGTTACCAACATCAAACTGGGTAGAAAAGCTCTTATTGATGCTAATGGTATGAAGATATTATACAATACTTCACAGGTGAGTGTGTATTTTATAAACCAATAAACCATATAGGATAAGCGGTTTACAGTATATATCGTATATTTGATCTCAGAAATTTACGGATTAAGGACCGTATTTACACATACGTTTTTGCGGCTGATTGCATGCCTATTTTTAGGAGTGGATTAACTGCACATGCGTAGTAACTCTTTCCATGCAAAATAGTATTTACGCACGTAAGAACTTTAGGTATGGACTTGTGAATCGCACCTAGGGATGTACGGAGGGGCGTGGTTTTTATCCATACGGTAGAAGTTACGTGAAAGTGGGTGGGGGAAGCATTTAAATGGACATTAGAGGGCGCGTTTAGATAAATACGCATGTACGTAAGTAACATACGCGTGTAAGTACACATGTATAGTTAAGGGTGCCGCATGGAGGTGTAAGTTACAGAAAACACGTCCAGGCGAGTGTGATGGGCGTCACCTTGCTACATGCGTGCGGAAAAACACACACGTAGTAAATACGGTTCTGTGAATCCGGTCCAAAATCGGAGATGCAATCCTGAGACACAAAGCTTATTTTCATTATGTTCTGTAAATCATAATTGTTAACAAAGGTAAAATGCACCCTGATAAAAAAATGGTCGCATACATCTAAACTGAAATAAATATGAAAATACTTATAAATAAAAAGGATACTTAAAGTCCAAAACGCCCTCTTTTGGAATGTGACGCATGTGCTCTTTTCCAAGATGGATCTGGATCCTCTAGATTCAGAATTCTATTCTACCGCTGTGGCCAGAGCTCAGACTGCTTCAGTAGCGGTGGTCTGGATCTGATTTTTATATATTCTAGTAATATATAGAAGAAATAACTACAGTAAGGGAAAAAATGACTTGACTTTTTTGTTAAAGGGTGGATAGCAAGTAAATGGATATAAAAAAAATGTTTGTAGGTATTTTATTATAAAATGAGAAGAATTGGGTTACGCACAAGATGTTTTTGAGTTGAAAGTGAACTTTTAACGGAACACAAGTTAAAATTGAGTTAAATGTTTCCCCACTTTTCATGATAGAATATTAGAATTATATGGTGTTCATAGAAGGTGACAATATAAAGCATCACTTTTACATTTTCTCTATAGGATTGCCAAGCTGTTAGAACTTTAGATTCTCTCGTGAATACGTCTAGTCTGATCATGAGAAAGTGTTTTCCCAAAAACCGTCTTCCATTACCAACCATCAAAAGTGCTTTTCATTTTCAACTGCCTGTCGTACCTACATGTGGGCCAGTGGCACAGATTTTCAGTGTGCCCCCTGAAGGTAAACGATGCAAACATTCACACTTTTCCAATGACAACCTGATAATGTTTATGCGAAGAATGTTTTCATGGGTCATTTCAGCTTATATACAAAATTTATACATACGGTTTTGAATTTCACTCACGAAACATGGTGTGGCCAGTTCATGGTGCATAGCAAAAGGGCGTTTGATGATATACATCTGCAGTTGCAGTAATGAATGACTTCTGAATATTAATATGTGTTATAAATTTTACTCTTAGAGAACTTGCTTTTAACTTCAACCATGGGGTATGTGTACACAATAAATACAAATAATCTCTGGTAGCTTTTGTAAAGTGTCCCTTAAAGAATTTGTTATCTCACCAAGATAAAGCCAAATGTAATTGGACGGGTATTTATACCTGTTTTTATTATTTTATTATGAATTTTTAATTCAGGTGAATTTTCTAACTTTATCTGAAAGCTGGTATTGGGTTCATTTTTATTTTTTTTATTTTTCTTTATTAGTAAGGAATCCACCACTAGAAGTGGGAAGTATTTCTAGCAACATTGCCCACTTTATTGGGGGTTTTATTGTTCAACATACCACATTAGTGTTTTGTTTTGTTTTTTGAACTGGGCATATTATTCATAAGAAAACATTCTCATAGGAAAACTTAGCTCATCTCCTTTTAATGAACTTGGCTCAAATGGAAATAAGTGCCTATAGGGTGAAATATAATACTGTGGGTATACTCCAAGTAACTCTAATACAGCACTGTATGTTTGCATGTTGTAAGCCAAGCTTAGATGTCATAGGCATACAACCCTTATGTATAGTAAAACAGAGATAAACTACTTACAGGCACTTGCATATAAACTTCATAACACAAATGACACATTGTATGCTCTAAAAACATAAATAATTGATGATAAAATGGAAGCAAGTCTTATTTAGAACACAATATATTTCCTTTTATTTAGTTGATGATGTGGTGGATGAAAGTGATGACAATGATGACATTGAGGCAGACACAGAAGTGGAAGCTGAAAATGAAGATGATAATGATCAAGAATATAAGGTACATCAGTATATTTTCTAAAGTTTCTAAAAGGGAAAAGTGGAAGTGTTGTCCACAGTAACTAGATAGATTATATGTATCAATTAGATAGGATATTTTTGAAAATTATTACTAAGAGCAACTAAATGTAAATCTATCACTGTGTTCCATGCCTTGTGTGTGTGCAGATTATACTGGTTTAGTATACGTCTTTTGCCTTTTATATAGTGAATGTGATTCTGGTTTCTGCACTGCACTTTAGGGGATTCTCCCTGCATGCTTTGCTCTGCACACAATATACTGTATGTTATATCTGAATGCTGACACGTGCTTGCACTGGTATGTTGCCCTTTGACTAATTACAGTATACTGCATCAGACAATTTGACTTAATATGCAATATACTGCTATATTTCGATGATGTATTTTGTTATAGTATTGTTTCGATGGTGTGCACTGTTTGGACACTTCTTTACATTTAGACTGTACTCTGTGCTATTTAAAAGTGTAGCACTTTGTTGGCATTACACACAAATTTTTATAGCTTTACCAATGCATTTGAGTCAAATACGTAAATAATTTTTTTTGTCTAGGTTTTAACATTCGCTGCAGAGGGAAAAATACATGGAGTATTTAGCTCCTATGTCTTCTATTTAGATAAAACCTTCGGCCTGTCCAAAAGTGCCATAAGTACTGTATTGCATGGTGGGTTTTTAATACAGTTACCAGCTTTTGTGTTAGTACAGAAATGTATATGGCATTTTATCAATATCCTAGATTCTCTTTCCCTTACAACATTTTGATATTATTTTTTTAGAATGATGACATAGAGACTGATATTAGTAAGCTGAAACCTGCCCAAGAGCTGGGAAGATCAATTGAAGATCTGAAAATGTACGAACGTTTTTTCCCAGAACTCACTGATGATTTCCAGGTAATAAATAAAACACTTTAGACCATTATTATCAATAATTTGTCTAAGCAGAATGGCTAACAGCATTGAAAGAGATATTCCTTCTTCTGTCTCCGTCCCCCCCACAATAATATAAGTGGGATATTTATTGAGAAACACACATGCACCCTCCTCTGACCTCAGTAAATACATTTTATTGCTTAAAATATAGGTGTAAGAGGTTTGTGTTTTAAATGCTGTTCAAGCTTGTTCTTAGAAACAGGTAATAATAGATCCATATACTGCAGTACATTTAGTAAACCAAACATTTCATTCTAGTCTCTACTTGCTGGCCAATCCTACTCAATTATTTTATGAGACAACTAAAAATTTAAATGAAAGTAATTAAAATATATCCAGTAAGGTAGTAGTTTTTTTGGCCAATTATTTTCTTTATACTGCAAGACTCAAGAATCTTTACAGGTAGCAACTTCCATCAAGTTTTCATTAACATTATGTTCTGTAATTTCATATTGGTTAATAATTAGAAGTTATTAGAAAAAAAGAAAGGT
>WWET01000914.1:430041-440704 GCA_011038615.1 Limnodynastes dumerilii | reverse complement strand
TTTAAACTCTCCAATTCACCATAGGACTTTGAACTGGTCTCAAATGAGGAAATGACTAGAGGAAAACATGGTGGCCCCATTATTGTACCAACAGCAGGAGAGGAACCATCCTACAAACCAAGACATCTCATTAGAGAACTTTCCAGGAAAAGCAGTAGTATTTCTTTAGAAGATGAATGCAACAAAAGACCTTCATTTTTAGATGTGTCAAAGAAAGACCTCAAGAGAGACCGCAATAGCTCCTTTCAACAGTCACAGGGTGGCATGGACAGATCCACATGCTTTTACTTGAACAGTGAAGTTGTAAGAGATCTTGACAGACTCTCTTTGCAGAAGTCTTCAGACAGCAACCATTGTAAAAATGGTTGTGTTCCCCCTAAAGACAAGTCTCATATTGTATCTAATTCCTGCAGTTTGTCTGCACAGAATTTATCATGTGGTAACAAGTTGTTTGAAAAGCATTCTGTGAATCTAGGACCTTTATGTTGCTCTGGAATATTGCTTGATGAAGACGAAGATGTAAGTCCTTTAGGTGGAACAGCATTGCATGGCATCCTTGACACGGAAAACTTATTGCTCCTCCATGACCCAGAGCTGTATGTAGAGATTGTAAAGAATACCAAATCAGTCCCCGAATATTCAGATGTGGCATATCCAGATTACTTTGGTCACGTGCCACCATTTTTCAAAGAACCTATATTGGAAAGACCATATGGGGTACAAAGGTGAGTCCATTTAATCAAAATAAAGATTAAAACAAAAAAGAAACTATGTATTATTTCATTATACAGTAAGACATTTAAAAAGATTTCTGGATTAATGACAACCAATTAAATTAGGACTTTTATTTACCAAACACTTTCTAGAAAGTGATAACTAAAATTTAATTGGTTGCTATGTCCAAATGTATTTACTATTTTAAAATCTTTATAGCCAATTATAGCTTTATTTATGTATCATTTATCATGCATTAGAGGTGACTGGGCATGTACAGAATACATTAATATTCCTATTGTTGAATATGGTTATTTTACCGAAAGAATAATTAACAAAACAAATCACAATGATGTTGCAATGGGACAATTTCAACTAATCTAAGTCCTCTGGACAATTCTACATTATATTCTTGTATGTCATAGTCTTTCACCAGAGCTACAGTCTCTGCATTGTTACAGCTGTTAATCTGCATTACCTGTTATATGTGTATATAAGATTGTTGTTGTTAGCACATTTTTTGATCCTTTCATCAGGACGAAAATATCTCAAGATGTTGAAAGGATGATCCATCCTAATGATATAATAGATCGGGTGGTATATGATCTTGATAATCCAAGGTAAATAATGGCTATTAAATGTGATCAAATTCAGAAACACAAATTGTGCTCTGACTACATTTCTCTCAATTTTCCCTTTATGTCAATTATTGCAAAACGCTTTAATATGTAACAAACAAATGGGTACTATCACTTTAAAAGCGCTTTAAAAAACCTTTAATAAAAAGCGCTTTAATATGTAGACCGGTGGTTCCCAAAGTGTACTCCAGGCTCTGACAGGGACTCTACAAATCCAAGGCCCACGGGTCAAGTCAGCATCATTAAACAGTAAGCCAGTGCATCACACATATTGGGAATAGGCAGCCAGTAGCCAGAAGAAAGGAGAGCATACAACAGCAAAAACTAAATAAAAATTGGGATCAGGGCCCGGGCTCACGGAGAAGAAATCCCTACGCTATGTACAGAAGTCTGATGAAAAATTGTATTGTGCATGCCCAGTACCATAATCTCTGCAATGGAGTGCAGCTGACTCATGCTGCACTCTGTACAGATCTGAGCCCCCTGCATGGGTAGCGTGCCCACCCCCATGCGTAGGAGTTATTTATGGGGGGGCAGAGGCACATAAAAAGGCCTTGATAAAGCGTTAAGTCTCCCACTCTCCTATTTGTGGCACTAGTCACCATGCCCTAACTGATATTTCTCACACTTAGCACCCATTTAGCGGCACCATTTAGCAACTGGGTATACGATTGATATACCGGATAACTGCGTACACTATTGCCAACCCTTCATATCTCACTCATATCGTATGTATATTAAGCTCCCAGTTGTCAGCACCATTTCAATATCTGAATGATGATTTAGACACCGGCTTACTAATGTAGACTGTAACCGGAGGGATTCTACTATAATAACCAATATTGGTCACCTAATTATCAAGGGGATTTAAACCCTTAGGGCAGGGGCTACATACAGTATAATAGGCCCTATATCTCACACCCACTGGGCATCATTTGTTCATTATTCTTATCAATATATTTAAAAGATCTACTATGTGGTTATAAACACCATAAAACTACCCATTATCAATTTTTGCTCATTTTAAAGACACTTAGACCAATAAATATTGACATCTATATGTGAGAGAAACGTGGTCATGTTGCCTGTTGCCTGATGCATATATGATATTAAACATCTTTAAATGTATTATTTACATTATCAAAATATTATTGTGGAGAGATTATTGTTTTCTTTGGAGACTGTTTAGTTTATTTTTTCAATACACATTTTCCTCTCTTTTCTGTACTCTCTATGGGCTGGATCCAGACGTAAGAAGGAGCTCGAAATTAAGAGAGGAAAGTTACTCCTGGGCTAAACCATGGTGATTGCAGGGGAGTCATATTTCATCTGTTGTAAACAGTATTGGGGTTGAGAGGTGAAGTTTCCTATCACAAGTTTAAATAATGTGTTGTGTAATAGTAAAGCGGGGTCAAAAAATATCATTAACTTGACTCCCCCTAAAGTTAACATGGTTTTGCCCAGGTGTAACCTTCCCCTCTTAATTACAAGCTCCTTCTTAAGTCTGGATCCAGCCAAATGTGGTTTTATAATTGTCTTAATTGGTTGAAATAAAAGTACACTTTTTCTTTTAAAGGTATTAATCAGAGGAGTGCGCTTTCCTTTTCTACTAGTTTAATGTCATCAGATCCAGGCAGCACCGCTTGCACTTTAAACCAATCAGATAATTCATTTAGTAAAAGAGATTAGTGCATATCTCTCTTTTTCCCTTATACCATTGTGGGTTCCATCTATTATATATTCAGTAAAGGCTTGGCTAAACCCTTACATACAATTCAGTATTTTGCACAGAAAGGTTTCCGAGCAGAATACTTAAGGTAGGTTCCTGCTGGAGGACCCACAATCCGCAAGTAGGAGAGCGGGGCTATGGATCAGCAATTCCCTACGATTCCCTCTCCCTCTCCACAGCGGAGGCCTATCATACGGAAAGGACCATAAGTGTGAATTCAGTCCCAGGTGTGGGGAGACAGAGGAGGCAGTCTAGAGAGACAGGACCATATTCACACTTAAGAAGCTGTTGTTTAATTACAGTCTTTTCCGAAATGACCTACTACGCATGCATAGTAGGTCATTTACGCAATCTGCGTAGCATTTAGGTATGATTGAGTACGCGTGGTCTTTAAAGACTGCGCGTACTTTAGGAAGTAAAATGAGTAAGGTTAGGGATGGATGGAAGTGTTTATTACCTAAACTGCATAACTATACTGTAGCTCACAATATTTCTTTTATAAAAGGGGTTTATAGGGTGCCCAGCATATTACATAGAACTTTACAATACAAAAGAAATGTTTTTGCTCTATCAGTTGTAGTATGTGTATTATATAATTTAATTGCTCTCTAGTGGTCATATAAAAGTAAATAACTTAATGAGACAAGACCTTAACTTTGCTTTTATATGAGTCTGTTTACATCAGTTTTTAAATCAGTCATTGTGTGTGAAGTAACTAGGAGCGAAATGAAAGAAGGTATTTAGGACTTAAGTTGTTTTCCTTTTTGTTATAATGCCCTGCAGCTGTTCCATACCAGATGAGGGTGACGTCCTCAAGTTCAACTCTAAGTTTGAATCTGGAAACCTGCGGAAGGTCATTCAGATTAGAAAGTAAGACAGCCCTTCATTGGTCCCTTTTCTGAAAGTCCTAATTTAAAATGTCCAAAACTACACGTGTGATTTATTTTCCAGGAATGAATATGATCTCATCTTAAACTCCGATATAAACAGCAATCATTACCATCAGTGGTTTTACTTTGAAGTGAGTGGAATGAGGACCGGAACGGCTTATCGCTTCAACATTATCAATTGTGAGAAGTCCAACAGTCAGTTCAATTACGGTAAGACCAGGAATAACACTTGCATGATGTTAGCAAATGGAATCTGTACAATTAACTTGTATGTTAACTGCATATCCTTCATACTCAATTAGGTACCCAAGCTGACTTCTGTACGGTAGGTATGGAAGTCAGCTCAATATTGGTACTGTACATGCGCAGTACCAATATCTCCTGCATTGGAATGCAGCTGCCAGATGCGTTCCCTGCGGAAATGAACTTCCGCAATGAGGACAGGGCCACCCACCATGTATAAGACATGCAAATGGTGGGTGGTGTTTTGCATTTGGTGGGTGGTGTTTTGCATTACAGTAAGGACTTGGTTTTAACCTTACTTACAATCCTCTACATAGGAATAATGGAACATCTGCAGACAGATTCCCTTTCTGCATGTGAATCACAAATTCCTTGTGCTGAATCAGGATAATTAATTATTATTATTATTATTATTATTATGTATCCACACCACGTAATTATATGATTGTAGTTTTTCAAGTCAGAAGTCAAATGATGTATTTTCTTTTAACCTGTTCTGAACCAAAGTTATAAAATATATAAAGAAACCTTTTTGGTAGATTATTATGCAACTATAATTTGTGATGATCACTGGCTATCACTTATAGACCATCCTTTCTCAGATGTGTGTATTAGAATGGCAACCATTTGCTATGATTATTTGGCTTCATTATGTATTCTTAAAGCTGAAAATGTTTGGTAACTACCCAATGCGGTGATGCTATATATCTGGAGCTGATGTAGCTCTATATACAAAATGGTAGCTGTCACTCTTTCATAGAGATATATTTACTATTACCCCTGCACCCACTGTAGTTATGTCTCCACTCATCTTTTCTGCTACACCCTGCAAACACAGAGAAGAGGACAGGAGGGCATTGCTGCATCGCTTGGTCCCTTTGCTATGGAGCATGGAACTCATTAGTTCCACCCCTGGACAACTCTCCTCTTTTGTAAATATCTTCATAATCTAAAGAAACTGGAAGGTCCATGAGGTGTTTTTATTAGTTTTTTTTGTTTATTCTTTACTTTTTAACCTAAAAATAACATATTAAATGTCATTTATAGGTATGCAGCCACTCATGTATTCTTTACAAGAGGCAATAGCTTCCCGCCCTTGGTGGATTCGTGTTGGAACAGACATATGTTATTACAAGTAAGTGATTCATTTCACCCTACCTTTACCTACTATGTGTTTTCTATTGTTTATTTTACAGTATAGCTTTTTTTTTTTTATATGTGACAATAATAATGATTTTTTAAATGTATTTTTTGTGGTAAAGGTGGTTGGGGGGGTAAAAAGGAACAAACTATAGCAACAAAAGGGTTTATTATAAGTGACTCACAGGTTCCAACTGTGCAAGATAACAATCACTTAGAACACATAGTTTCAATGGTTATGTTTAATTGTGAAAATGAACATTAGTTCTGTGGAGACTTGTTGAAGTGTAGATGTAAATACCTTGGACTGCTCCTGAAGATGTGGATCATGTCAACCGTTATTCTGTACTTCAGCCAGCACAAGTTTAATGCTGAAATCCATATACTGTGTAACTTTAAATGAGTTTTATACAGATTGTTTACCATTTTAGTGATCATTTCAGTATGGTTTAAACATTTTTTAGACACGCTACCTTTGTTGTTGGGACAGGGGTATACCCATGTCTCTTTACCAGAGCACTTGAGGGGAAGATTTTTTTAGGGTCTGAAAATTTTGTTTTGAGTAGTTACCAAAAAAAATGACCTCCCTTCTTCAGTCAGACTCTCACCCACATTGCAGGCCTTCAAGCGCTCACTCAAAACACACCTGTTAAGACTAGCCTACACCTCTTCCACTTAACATCCTCACTGCATCCTACATCTATCTCCTTTTCCATCCTTCCCCCTCTCCTCCGCTTACACCAGCAGTCCACTTCCTTCCCCCTCCTTATGTCTTCTGCAAGTTTATCCCTCCCACTTAGCGTGTTAGCTCGCGTGAGCAGGGCCCTCCATCCTAGTGTTGTTTCCTCCTCCACCACTCCCCCCCTCATTTCTTACCTTCTTGTCCCCCTCTGCTACCCTTTTTTCCCTGTCCCTACCTGGTGGCTCCCTCTCAACCTCTCACTGCTCTCTATCCCCTCCTCCCTGATCTGCCAAGCTTGACACCTCGCATTTTGCCTTACTGTCTGTGCTTACTTCACTTTATTGTATTTTTGTGATATTTTTATATTTGTATTGTATTTTATTACTATGCTGTCCATCCCTACCCTGTATGTCTGTACTATATTTTGTTGACACCTTGTGCCACCTTATAAATAAACGATGATGATGATGATAATAATAATAATAATAATAATAAAAAAAGAAGAGGGAGGAGTAATATTGTTTTTTGTGTTTTCTAGAAATCATTTCTCCAGAAGTTCGAAAGCCACTGGTGGGCAAAAGGGAAAGTCTTACTACACTTTGACTTTCACTGTCACTTTTTCGCACAAAGATGATGTTTGTTACTTTGCTTATCATTATCCTTATACATATTCTACATTACAGGTAGGAATATCTCACAACTCTGTGACAAAAGTGTAAATTTTAGAGTTACGATATAGCAGGAGGGCATTAAGTTACATTGACCAACAAAGTTTGTGAGAGGTCAGGGGCCAGATTTATTAAGCTGCGGGAAAGAAAAAGTGGAGATGTTGCCCATAGCAACCAATTAGATTCTATCTTTTTCTTTTCTATTACATACTAGAAAATGTCAGCTAGTATCTGATTGGTAACTATGGGTAATCTCCCCACTTTTCCTTTTCTGCAGCTTTATAAATCTTGCTGCTGGAGTGCAAATATAGGCATCCTCTTCATAGTGATGATATTGCAAATCACATGAGTTTATTTTGTCCAAGGGAAGTGGTATAAATAGAAAAAAAATCAGTGGATCTACTCCAGTATATAAAAAAAGAGCCAGGGGAGGTGGATCCAAAGGAGCATACTCTAAAAGATCAATGTGATGAGACTCTAAAACATGTTAGAAAAAGTTAGCTTGATGCCTGTAAACTGCGACTACATTTAATAAAATGGCATTACCATATTACTGATGTAAGAATACCTGACAAGAAAGCTTTTCATCCATTTTTGCGTCCTTTGCATGCGCAGGTATCTGTGCTACCTCTTTGGGACACAGCCACAATAATACACATGCAAACAATTGCCCACTGCTATGTATATTTTTGGTGAGAGGGCAGATATAGTTAAAGGGTAAGTTGATATTTTGTGCATTAAGCACTGACTATGATACAACCATGATATTGCAATGTGTTCTGCATGTCCGTTAGTTGTTATAGAGTTATTTACAGATACCTTGTGCAGAAATTGTTATATGAAGTTGTGTATCATCTGAAAACTGCATGACTACATAGGAAAATTCTGTTGCAATATAGCCTTTGCCTAGATTTCTCTGAACTCTGCTGGTTAATACCAATGATGCTGGCCATCCTTTCATTTCTTTATAACCCCAGTATTCACAGGAGAGATGATAATGTTGTGTTTTGTATTTTGTTTTCCCAAAGATGCACCTTCAAAAACTGGAGTCTTTGCACAACCCTCAACACATCTATTATCGCCATGATGTATTATGTGACACTCTAGCTGGAAATGGCTGCCCTGTTGTCACCATAACTGCTATGCCAGAGTCTAATTACTATGAGCATGTCTATCAGTTTCGTGAGTAGATAATGTTTTCCCAAATCATTTTACATTTCTTTGTCTTGCAAAAGATCACCTCTTGCATTTTCTTTCTACCTCCAAATTATTTAAAATTATGATTGGTACGATGTGCTAAAACATATGGGTTAGTGTAATTGCAATGTATTTTACTTGGGTTTATTTATTTATTTTTATACTTACGCTAATGTTTATGTATACTCGCATGCGCAAGGGTTGTGGGGCATATCCCCATGCTGGTCCTTCTTGTGGGTTAGGTGAGAGTCAGTCTTTTATTGTCTCAGCCCTCAACACCCAGCTCACTCACCTATAGCCATGCATGCTAATGCAGATTCATTTACAGTAGTGCTATAGTTTACACTTGTTGTAAAATAAAACTTGTGTACAATAAACTGATATACTAATTTATACTAATATTGGACCATATCCAGACTTCCACAAGGAATTGTAAAATGCCCATATTTTGGGGGCTGGGATGGAAGGGTTTGTGGAAATTGATTGGGTTACATGGAAGGGGTATCCAGACTTGTAAGTCATTCCCATTTTTCATGAGGACAGCGCAAGGAAGTCTGAAGGTCTTGGGTTTGAATTCCTTAACAGCAGGGGAGTTGCTTCAACTCAAGACGACGAAGAAACTAATCACGCAATATCCACCACACATGGAAAAAACTCTTAAGGTTAGAGGTGCTGCCGTGCAGTTTAAGCAAACATGCAAAATACAGTCTAAAGAAAGTGTGGAGCTAGAAGATATAGCCCCCAGAACTGCTATCACCGGCGCACTAATCCTACATGTAGAGGTGAAAAAGTTCCCTTAATGTTCTAATTGATGAGGTTAAATTAACAAACGAGCAGGGTAAAGTAAAACATACTTTATTATTATCATTTAAAATAGTACTTCATTAAAAAAGTGTGAAATATCGAACCATCGCATGTGCAATAGTCCCATAAAAACTGTATAATGAAGGGGAAAAATAACAACTGTTGCCACTATGAAAGCACAATGTTAAATATAGCTAGGCAAAATAGATTCCCAATACTAATTAGTTAAAAGTAAATTAACAGTTAACAGTCAAGAGACATGTACTAGCCTGCAAAGAATGTAAACCAACAATATTATACGAAGTAACCAGAGGTATAAACACTTGTAACACTTCTAGAAAACACAAAGTGCAAGAGGTAATAAGATGAAAATTGCAGACACTATTCTATTCCCTAATGGGTAATAACGGTCTCACGGCCATGCTTCACCTATTCTTAGGCAGGTATCTCTCTCCCTAATTCTTACTGTGTGACCGGAGCTGGAAGCAAGGCAGGTGCAATCATCAGGGCAGACATCAGGGTACTTGGATGGAAGGAGTGGCATTCCCGTGCACAGCTTCACCACATGCGGCTGTGTACTCCGACGCGCATTTCGCAATGAGCTTTCTCTAGAAGGGCAGCTGTCAGGTGAAGTCAGTTGCAGTCATTTAACTGCTTCCTTCACCAACCGGATGCTTGTAATAAGGAATCCTGACATGAAAACTGGACTTTGATTGTCGCTGCTGAAATAGAACAGTGGATACCTTAGGCAAAAATGATAAAGAATAAATGATTAATGAAAAATCAGTGCGTTCCGATTCTTATGTATCCAAAACATAGAGAATATAGAGGTATGCGAATAGGGATACTTTTACTCCGTTATAGTGGGTCTCTGAAACTCAAGTCGGCAAATAAATAAGATGCAGGCGAGAATGAGTCCACTGTAGTGTGTAGAACATGAGGAAAGTTAAAAGAAATATAAAGGGATCCTATACAATCCCATAATCCACATATCAAGTAAAGATAGTAAATATAGCCATAGTGGGGTAGATCCAGACCTAAGTACGTTAGTGATTTTACGCTAGCCGCTGATGCAAAATCGCCCATTTGTATTTGATGCGCATGCGCACGGCAGATGTTACACCACGTAACTCTGAACGAACGTACCATCAGCGTAACTACACACGAAAGGGCGGGTTCATCCATACGACACCTGCAGTAACGTTCCGTAGGCGGAGGGAGGCATTTAAATCGTACAGTATGGGTCGGGTCAGGCTATTACGTACGTGAATCCATTACATACATCAGTACTTACGCTTTGAAAAGTTAAGGTAGGGTTTGGGAAGCGTAAAACGGCCAAAGTACGTAAAAGCAAGGGGAGTGCATAGAGGAGTGCATTGAAACTATGCTAGCGTAAATATGCTATGTGATGTAACGTAACAAGCACTTAGGTCTGGATCTGGCCCAGTGTGCCTCCCAAGCCCTTAAAGGTATACACATCCTATATTGGGCTGAGGTCTGTTGATTCAACTCGCCCTCAAGGAAGACTGGATACGGATCCCTGCTGCTGCTGCACTCAGGTCTCTGTGGGATCTGATCTCTAGATCCAGTCCACTGTCATTTTATAGGCTGATAAAACATGAGGTCTCTCTAAACCTGTAATAAATCGTGCTAAATCCATAAATATGTTAGTGTGCAGTTAATGAGATTCTTATGTTTTGTTTTTTGTTTTTTTTGTCACTAGGAAACCGCCCCTACATCTTCCTCTCTTCCAGGGTTCATCCAGGGGAGACCAATGCAAGCTGGGTAATGAAGGGGACATTGGAGTTTCTTATGGGTAGCAGCCCTACTGCACAGAACCTAAGAGAATCCTATATCTTTAAAATTGTTCCAATGCTAAACCCTGATGGTGTCATCAATGGAAAGTAAGTCACTTTGTTTTAGTTTATAGTATGTATAATATATATATATATATATAT
>WWET01000914.1:380109-420978 GCA_011038615.1 Limnodynastes dumerilii | reverse complement strand
CCCTCTACTGGTGGGAGGTTAGTAAGACTTCTTCGTGATCAAGGTGAGGAGCTGCCGTCGTCCTCTGCAGGGATGAAGACGTCGAAAAAATAAAGAATAAAGAAGAAGACTTCAGATTAAGGAATATTGAAGGCTCCCAAGATCCGGACACCTAATGGTGAGTTTAAAAATTTTTTTTTTATTATTATACACATGTCACACTTTTTTTTAGACACTTAGATTAGGAGAGATGACCTCCTAAGGTAAGTGCATACACGTAGGGGTTAATGTTAGCTAGGATGACTATTTTATTTACATATCTAACACTTTATTTAATTTTTAAAAGGGTTTATTTATTTATTTAATATTTTTTATTTTTTTTATACAGACGCGACACGCAGTTCAGCATTGATACAATTGTATCCATGCTGTAACCAAAGAATTACAACGATCACCTTTGTTGATCCTTGTAATTCAATGACTACAGCATGCCTGCACGGTGCAGACATGCCGAATTTAGGATTTTTCAGCACTAAAACACATGTCTGTTATACAGACATGTGTTTTAATGCTCGCGATCGGCACAAAAACATAAAATCGCATCTCTAGAGATGCGAATTTATGTCTTGTGAATTCAATGCGATTTCACCGCGAATCGTGGAAATCGCATTTAGTGAATTAGAAACATCCTATGTTTTTAATTGAAAAAAGTCGGGACCGCGATTTGCAGACCCGCGAATAAAAGATTACTAAATTCACGTGATTTTTTGCTTAGAGAATCGCCTTTGGCAAATTTTAAGCAAAAAAAAATCACGTGAATTTTAGCAATTCGAGTTTAGTGAATGAGGCCCTTACTGTGTGTGTCCAGAAAGCCTTTCTGCCCCTTCATTCTGTGTGTCGAACCAGCCAGCCTTTCTGCCCCTTCCTTTTGTGTGTGTACAGTCAGACTTATTGCCCCTTCCTTGTGTGTCCAGTTAGCTTTATTGCCCCTTCTTTCTGTGTGACCATTAAGCCTTATTGCACCTCCTTCTGTGTCCAGCCAGCCTTATTGTCCCCTCCTTCTTTGTCCATTCAGCCTTATTGCCCCCTCTAAATTTTTGTCCAGTCTGCCTTATTGGCCCCTTTTTCTGTTTGTGCAACTAGCCTTATTCCCCCTCCTTCTGTGTCCATTCAGCCTTACTGCCCCCTCCTATGTCCAGCCAGCCTTATTCCCCCTCCTTCTGTGTCCATTCAGACTTACTGCCCCCTCCTATGTCCAGCCAGCCTTATTTCCCCTCCTCTTAGTTTTTGTCCAGTCAGCCTTATTGCGCCTTCCTTCTGTGACCAGCCAGTCTTCTTGCCCCCTCCTTCTGTGTCAATTCAGCCATATTGCCCCCTCCTATGTCCATTCAGCCTCATTGTCCCCTCTTAAGTTTTGTCCATCCAGCCTTATTTCCCGCCTTTTAATTTTTGTCCAACCAGCCTTATTGCCCCTTGCTTCTTATAGCTGCCTCTTTAGTGTGTGCCCCCTCCATGTTATTTAAATCCACACTCCCCAAAGCAAAATACCTTCTTTCACAATAATAAACTTACCTTTTCTTGCCGTCTTTTTGCCTTCAGCTCTCTCCTCTGTGGCGCGCTCTGCAGAATGACGCCAGTGTGACCTTTGGTCACGCTGACGTCTTGTGAATGGAGTTGCGGGCGGATGAGCAGGGCATCGGGACCCAGCGGCCGCCAATACGGCTGTGAGTATGAATGTGACGCTGATTTACCCCGGTTCCCCGACCACTGCTTTACAATATCCTTTACACAATGACAGGTTCCTAAAGTTGTCCATAATGTTTGGCCTATAAGAGGGGCAAAGATTTCACATGTTATGTCTCTACAGGTTTCCTAGCACCTACCCACTCTAGGCAATTGTATGAATATATTCCCCAGCTCAGCAAACTGGGGCCCTGGAAAAAGTTAAAAACTAAAAATGGAAATTGATATTCCTATGCGACCTTTCACCAGCCTAAAGCCAGGATGTTGCACATTTCACAGTACACATGACTCAGACTGCTTCTCTGAAACATCTGCTTCTCTTTGTCCTGAAGTGAATGGTTCTGCTTATGCCTTTCCCTGATTTCCATATTCAAAGTTTCTTATATGCGGGCTTAAATGTAATTATGTGGCGACCTCTAGGCATTTATGACAGACACTAGTTTGGGCTGTTTTAGCTTGAAAGCAGATTCTGCAATGTATTGCCAATCTACACAACATTCTCAAAGAACAGGTACAAGTGACTTCTTTTTGTTTTTTTTTACAATCCACGATTACAATTTACTTCTATAAGAGGAGTGAGTACACAGCAACACACACACACACACACACACACACACACACACACACGCATATATATATTAGAAGAGGAAGGCACGCTCTTTCATTAATATTAGAGATAATATTAAATAGACTAATTATTGCCTTATTAATTTTCTTTGTCAGACAGAGAGAGGGGAGTGAGCGCCCTCTGTCACTCCCCTCTCTCTTGCGGGCTTTATGGCAGCTTACGTGTAACATCAGGAGGACCCATGCACACTCCAGTCAAATCAGGTCACTTATACATTTTGCGTGCGTAAGTGGCTTGACGCGTGCAAGTCTGGGGCCGGCCCTTAGGGCCTGATCCAGAACAACGATGTAGCGCTGAGCGTGCTAACGCTCAGCGTTACAGCGCATGCGCATTAGAGCTACGGTCGCCGTACTAGCGACGGCGGCCGTAGCTCAGGATCAGGCCCTTAGTCTTTAATATTAAAGATAAAATTAAATAGACTTTATTACTATTTTCTCGTGTTGTGACCATTTTGGAATAAATTATTGTCTTCTTAATTGTTTTTTATATCTTTAATCTGTAATTAACTCTGTATTAAGGAATTGCTGACTTGCTGACAGTCTGGGAGTTCCTCATTTTTTGGATGGTTATATATATATATATATATACACACATAAACATTTCAATTAATTGCACCTTGTAAGTGTGTAGGTGGGGGATATATGTTAATTAGTATTGTATTACTGGTAAAAAAAAAAAAAACAAGTAGTAAAGAAATAAAAATGAACAATTACATTGTGAAGAGAGACAGGGCCGCATTGCTTCTCACAACAGGCCCGCAGTATGGAATTGAAGTCCTGCTGTGGCCGAGACTTGAGAGGGACATGAAGTCCCACGGTCACAGAGAAGCCTGGAGTGGGAAGGCCTGGTATCCTAGCAACCAGCCAACCCTCATGTAAACAAATGCGACCGAGACTCAGTCACAGAACATGTTTAAAAGCATCCATCTGCATGGCCAGTGACAGTAACGGTTGCCATGCAGCTAAATGCTTTTAAACATGTTCTGTGGCATGTTCTGTGACTGAGTTCCAGCTGTGTCCCATGTGCAGCTGATGGTGTGGCCCAGAGGGTACATGCCTCCCTGCTTCCTTCTGAGGTGGTAGAAGCTGGCATAGTAAAACTGTTTACACATTCATACGTTAACTACAGTATAAGGATAGCCTAAATCTCAAACTTAATTGAGGATCAAATAGGGTCTAGGATTTTAAATATACAAATAGGCAGAAAGATTGGGCCATGTGGCTCTTATCTGCCATCCCTTTCTATGTTAATATTCGTTTGTTTATTTTTTTTTATTAAACTGAATAGCAAATACATGTTTCATTATCAAAACAAAATCTTTTCCTGTGCCTTGTGTAGCAATCTATGCACCTTTTAACATGTGGATCTCATTTAGTAAATCCACAAACCACTATATGGTTTGTGTCTATTAGTAATTAACAGGGAGGGAGGGAGTGAATCATCTCTGGACCAGAAATGAAATCTGAATCAGAGGACCAGCTTTATGTCCAATCCCTGTGGCAAACAGAGGTGATTAAGAGAATAGCCAGCAGAGGTGCCTTTTATAATTGTACAATGATGCTGTTAAACTTAACAGAAAGAAGCATATAAAATAACTTGCGTTTAAGTGAAGATAGAAATAGAAAAACAAAATAAAAATATCTATAAGCGGATGGGGGCATTTGAAACCCCCTTTGTAGTGTTTTACTTAATGCCTATATTGAGTATTTTATGTTACAAACCAGAGAACGCTTGGTTCTACAGCTATATTCCTAATGAGAAGTTTTAGTTACTACTTCTATAGTATGTTTATTTACTTCCTGATTGTCACAAGACTTTTCAGGAGCCTTCTGGTGACATCAGGCATTCTGTTTAATATTTTATCCAAACTTACCAGACGTACCCGGATTTATGTTACTCATAGTATTATATTGCAACTATGTATCCTTATGGTCACTAAGTGGTTTAAGGCTTGACAGAGACAAATGATTATCCTGCTAGTGTATTGCTTCGTTCATATTACATGATGCAGTCATCTGATTGATGCACTGTCCTGTCTTTATGAAATTGTCTCTTAAATTATGATTAGCTTGTTTAACACTCCTGTGTCAATCTGCTGTAGCACAAGTTCTGCGTCAGATGGCACCTACATTATGCGCTGCAGTCAGGCTATGCACACACCATGAACTGCTGTTTGGGTTTGTTCTGGGGAAAGGAAGCATTTTACAAATGGTGTACTGAGGTATCTCCATAGGATCAGTGTGCATAGATATATAGAATTTGTAAAAAGTACACGTGTATCAGACACACAAGCAGCCCGCATGCACCATTTTAATGATTCTGCCGCCTAAACTTTTAAAACTTGAAAAAAGGTGCCGGAACTCTGTTCCGGTGCGTTCTATGACAAAAAATAAAGCACTGAGTAGATCATTAAACAATAATAGAAAGGTACATAGATAGTTAGTTAATCTCTTGACAGTTGCCTCTTAGCAGAATGTATAACCCAAGAGTATAAACATTGTAGTGAACCATGTAGAAATTAAGGTTTCTTGTGTGTCTTTCAAACCTGAAAGTGTGACAACAGTAAAAACATTAACGTTGAATGGGCTATCAACATTTAACTTCTAATTACAACTGTACATATTTCTGAATTCTATATCCACTTTCTGAGTATATGTACTTTTTTTTATATTGTCATGTGAAATCTATCTATTGTATCTAATGAAAACCATTATATTTTTGTACTCTTCTTCATACTAATAGCAAATTTGTTAATAGTGAAGTGGTTATTGTAAATGTTTTTTAAAACCTGCATGGTTGAATGTCATTACTATTTCATTGCTTCCCCTTATTAAGCCTATTAAGCTTTTATTTCCTCCCCATTTTTTTTTCTGTAAAAATCCTTTATTAATGATAAAATAATCTGTGACTTTTATCAAATTCTTTTTACACTATCCAATTTGAAATAAGCTACCTCATTCTAGATATGGACACAAATTTTACATGTTTTGCCTGTGGAATTTGTCCCACTCATACTTCAACTGTGTGTGGGTGAGTGGCAAGCAAGGCTGATACCCCAGAAGGGGTAAATCAAGTGTTTGTGGGTTTCAAGATAAGTGCCGTTATGGCTAATATATAATGATTTAATAAAATCTTAACGAGCATAACATTTGTAAGCAGTTTACAGAATGTATGAAGATTTGATGTGAACATAGATGTGTAGAACTCCAGTCAATAGAACTAACAACTTCCTACTCTGTACCAAGAGTGCAAAGCGTGTCCTTATTATGGGGAAAAGCACTGCTAGTTGGGTTGCTTTCTTTTACCTCCTAGAATCTAGTCCCTGAATATTTATTTAACCATGTAGATGCAGACGATAGCAAGACTGTGAGGCTTATATGACAGCGCGCATTACACAATTCCATATTCTGGAATACATTCGCCATAACTGAAAACTTCCCTATTAATTTAAACATAATGGGCCGGATCCAGACCTTGTTAAGTGCATGAACTTACTAACCCATGTTGATTGCAGGGGAGTCATATTTCATCTGCTGCAAACAGTTTTAGAGAAGAGAGGTGATGTTTCCTATCCCAAGTCTAAATAACAGTGTGATAGTAAAGCTGGTCAATATCTGTGTGCAGTAAGCAATTTAAAGATATATCCCTGCATGCAAAGAATACAATTAACATGACTCCCCCTGAATTCAACATGGTTTAGCCCAGGTGTAACTAAGTTAATGCACTTAACAAGGTCTGGATCCAGCCCAATGAGCAGTAAAACATTGATTTCAATAATGTTTAATCTTTGTTATATCTTTTTAGCTTGTTTTAGCTTTTAGTCTCTTGTATCTGTTTATCTACTCAATCTAAAATGCAATTAATTTATTCAGTGTTACAAATTACCTATATTCTCTATAACTGAAGTGAAATACATTTTCTATATTCCTCTAGGGCCTGCAGATTGGGACAAAGGAACTTGAAGAGATGGGTGCCAAATTCTGTGTAGGATTACTTCGTCTAAAGCGACTGACCTCTCCCATGGAATTCAGCCTGCCTCCGAGCCTTCTAGATATAGAGAATGATCTGATCGAGTCCAGCTGCAAGGTTGCAAGGTAGTGTAATAACTTATTTTTATGTTTGATTGTCAAAATATTCTCCTTTGTAATATATTAGCTCTTAATGTATCAAGTAAAGCACTGTTACTCCTGTTGCCATTTTGTAGTGACCTCGGAATACTTTTTAGATGACATGCACATGCTGTTCTACAGATTTCCCCTTACCTATTCAATTATAATCATTTTGGCATTAAAGTTTGATTCAGAGAAAAGGAAATTGCTAAAATGATTTAAAGTGACTGCCATTTCTGATTTTGTCATCTGCTTTTTCTGACTTCAGATGATACTTATGTTTTGTATGAATAAAGTTTTTTTTAGACCATAGATTGCTTATATCTCTGTCACCAGACCCATTTTTTTTTTCATTATATGCTGTATTGGCATAGTTTTATTTGTGACTACTTGTCCACTTCCTCTCAGGGGTCAATACTGTGGGGCTTAAATGTAGATCTTGCACCAAAATAAGAGTGTGGTAGATCCTTTCACATTGTGTGAGCAAAATGTAGATCCCAAGTTATCAAAGTCTGGTCATCCCTGGCTTAAAGTACCTTGTCACCAGAAATGTATTTGTTTTATTCTCCGAAATATAATTCTGTTAAGTATGTTTACTTTTGATCCAAGTTTTGAGAGGTTATATGTGGGATAACCTGAAATGTCATGCATTTTTATGGTGCTACATGAGTAAAAACTCTGCTCTGGACCACTATCTTATCACCTAGTCCAGTTTATATTGAGGGGTAAGCCATGACAGGCGTCTTGGAGACATGGACCATGTTGATGAGTTTATCTGTATGTTATCACATCGTTTACTAGAACTGTAGATTGCATCTATATGTGATGGTAAAAGTGTCAAGACAGTTTATCACTAATACACATTTTAAATGACGGTTATTATAGTCCAGGCTCGCCAGTAGGAAACGGTAAAGGAGGAATATGTAATGTTGTTAATTCTAAATAGGAAATAAGCAAACTGGAGCACTTTAAAAAGCCATTAGTATTGTTCTGGTTTAGTGGAAGAGGCACATTTTTTATGTCTTGTGGCTGTTAAATAGAATGTATAATTATTTATAGCAACTTTTAAATAAACAAAAGCATTTGCTTGTTCAACTTTTGTTTTAATAGAACAGAAGGGAAAATTGCCATTTGTCCATTGCCTTATTATATTATGTGCTCTGTGGTTTTATTTTACATGCCATTTGTCGGCTACATTCTAAGTAATCTATGATGGCTGCATTGATTCCCAGTTGAGAAGAGTATAATTGATAGTGAGTAAGTACCAAACACAGCACTTGCATTATTGATATGTTGCTGTATTTATTTTGTTACTTTTATTCCAAGGAATACTTTCTAAATGGTGAAATCATTAGACCAGAAGAGAACATTAGTCGTACAGGGAACATTAGCGAACAGCAATATACTTTGTGAAAATCAAGTTGTATTATGTGAAGCAATTCGGGCCAGAGTTCAGGTTGTATCTCACCCCAGTGTGTTTCCAGCTTTGCAAGGATGTCTTAAAATATGTCTAATAAACTTTATTTATAGCATACAGGAAAATACACAGCTGTGTTCAAATAAAACTGTGAGTGCTTCCTTCTAGTAGAATTCCAGGCCATCCTTCCTGATAACACCCTCTTTTCTGAATTCTCCTTCCTTTTGAGGCAACTTTACGTTAAGAAAAAAAAAAAATCTGTAAAACTTATTTTTAGTGATTGTTATATTTGCAGTACATTTACCTTGTTTCATTATCTAGCTATTCAAGGTGGTCTGTTTTAAGTAACAATAATTATTTTACCCAAGCTGTTGTATCCTATAAACACTTAAAAGCATAATTAACCCTTTACTTAAAGGCATGCTAACTTAGCAAATAACTGGGATAACCGATTACAGTGCTAGACTGGACTATTCTGGACACTGACTTTAGAAAATGAGGAAAGTTCCAGGAAGAAGGCATACAGCAGTTTTCCCTTCTAGGAGTGCTACACAGTACTGAATATTTACTGCACTCTGGTTTCCCTACCAATGCAGCAGCCTCATGGTATACTTGCTACACTTCTGCTGAGTTTGTAACAAATAGAATATGTCCACGAGTGAGAATTTGGGTCTAGATTAATGCAACTTTTATGGAGTTTGGCATTGTTAACACCGCTACAAGCATATATGATATATTTACTAGTGGGGAGGGATGGACTATACTGGGAAAATTTGATCATATAAGAGTAAGGGAGGAATGAAATAGGACTATAATAAATAGTTTTAGCTGATGTTGCAGTGTGAAAGAATAGGGTGAATAAAAATTATAGACTAGGGGCCAGATTTACTAAGCTGTGGGAAAGAAAAAGTGGAGAAGTTGCCCATAGCAACCAATCAAATTCTAGCTCTCACTTTCCTATTACATACTAGAAAATGTCAGCTAGACTCTGACTGGTTGTTATGTGCAACATCTCAACTTTTCCATTCCCGCAGCTTAGTAAATCTGGCCCCAGGACTGATTGATAGGTTGACTAAGCAGAAGACTTCTTAATATTTACTTATCTCACAATATTGCAGAGGAAAATTAGATATTCTTGTTTTTCTTTCACACGAGAGAGATGAGAATAAGATTTTTTTCTGATAGATAGAACTTATTGCAAGTCATTTAGTTTTAAAGGGGGTGGATTTTAAGCTGAATAGTGGTAACTGATCAAGGATGTTGAGTAATTAACAGCTGACATGACCCAGTACATTTAAGTGAAAACAATGATGTGTTACATTATCTTAGCCAATAGTATGCATGTAGCTATCCAGTGGCATTGACAAATTATTGGCTTTTATTATACCCTAAGAAGCCCATGGAAGCGCTGTGTTTCCTCCTTGCCTGGCCTTTGTCTCTAACACAGATGGAAATAATGTTGCTATTATGAAAGGAAGCCAGCTATCATTGTGAAATGATCGCATGGAAGGGAGCTTGCGGGAATTGATCACCCCAGCAGTTCTCTGCTGCTTGTAGGAGAGGATGAATATATGTGGAAGCTGTCCCTTTGAAACTCCACTAGTGTAAAACAGCTGCCTTGTTTGTAACTATTCCAAGTCCCCATTAAGCTTTATATTGCTCAGAGTTGGATAGAATGCAAATTGAACGAATAATTAATGCACAGATTGCACTTTTGTCACAAAGCCACATAGTTCTGTTTAGAAGGTATAACCATATTGTAGGTTAAACACACAGACTAATGCCTGATGAAGTGATTACAACTCGATTTATTACAATGGCTCACAAATTACTATATTAACTATGATACTTTTGTGATATATTATGCAGCAGAAAGCCGCTTATCATTTGCTCACAGAATCTGGGAAAATAGTGTAAAGGTTGAGATCAGCATTTTCTTGTTGATTTCAGGAAACAACAAACATAAGTGTCTATCTCTTGGCTTTTATCTCTAAAATAAAAAACTGAAAAGTTATACTGTGTATCTTAATTCCCTGAAAACAACAGAAGTGCTTTTTGGGTAACCTTTAATCAGAAAGCAACTTATGTCAACAGAGGATGAGTATTTCCTTTGATATGTTCCTCAACCCCCCTGCAAAAAGCATCTAATAAAATATATTCTTTGCTCATTAAGCCAAAAAGGTCTATAAAATCATTAGGTTTCAGTATAAAAAAGTCACCAGAGAACAGGGTTAAAAGTGAATATTGTTTATACCTCTACTAACAACATTAAAATGAAGGTCATGCTGGAAATCTTTCAAAGCTATATTGATGACTGGATAGTGCCATGATGGCTCCATCTCCAGCAGAGTACCCAGGCCCAGATTACCAGGGGGCCTGAAATCCTGACCTTCAGTTATATCGGTGGTTTGATGTTTTTATGCCCAGGCCAGTAATATTGCTCTCTGGCTTTGGGCTTTCTTAGCCATTAGCTTCTAGCTTTTTTTTATATATAAAAATGTCACTGCAAGGTAAGAGGTGGTCATTTTACTTTTATTTCACATGGTAATTACTTAATATATAGTCATTTTATTCAGATTTTGTATATATATTAACCTAAACTGTAATAACTGCAGTGTTCCTCTCCTAGAAAATTTTGCCAGCAGGGTAGCTTTAAAACTAGGGAACAATATAATACTTTGCCAGCATCCACCCTAGTTTTGTTCCTCTGTAAGAGAGGTCTTGGCAACACCCTCCAAGACCCCTTTCAAGGTTTCTGGTTGAGCATGAGATACCTTGCGAGATCCTGGAACAGAGTAAGATCAAAGATCAACACAAGAACCAGAAGTTCATTGCCAATAAGGAAATAAATCACACCTTGAGAAAAGGTCCTGGGAAGAACAATAAATTATATGAAAAATAATGATATAATAAAACCTTTTACAATATTGATAGTTATTTCTATTATATTATTATTTTCCATCATGACAATTTCACAAATTATTGATTAATGCACAGAAAAAACCTGAATAAAAGGATGATTTATTAGCATTTAATATAGAATAAAACTGGCCACCTCCAACCTTGCATCACTCACCCTCTTAGAAAGATGAATATACAGACAACACCTGAATAAAATAATTATGAAGTGTGCTACACAATTTAAAGTAAATTTCTTCAGGTTTTGGCCCTGATCCAGAACTCCGCACGCATTCCGTATGTGCAGAGGTCTGTAAGTCCGCATGTGAGAGTATCTCTGCATGGATCTGCATCTGCCCGAATGCCGGTCTGCATGGTTCTTTTTTCCACCACCCACTTACCTTAATCTGCATGCCTTTCTCTGGTGGGGATTAGGCATGTAGATATGGGGTAATGCCCCCCTCCCTGCTGCCCAGAAAACCTATCATATGGAACTGAGTTACGTACGTTCAGATTTATGACGTAAAATATCTGGCAGACACATGCATGCTGTCAGAAAATCGCATGACTTCCTCAAGCAGATTGCGGAAGTTGGGTGACCATAATTCCGGATCCGGCCCTTGTCTGTATATTGACCTAAATAGTGTTATAACCACAGGAAATGAATATCATTAAAATGTACCCTTACAATATAGGTTAGGGAGGGAGGGAGGGCTGGTTAATGACTGTGCATGTCTTCTGTAATTAAGAGGAAGAATATGCACAGAAATGTGATGTAACCAATTTCATTCATAAGTGCCATTAGGCACCTAAAAACTGGGGCAGGATGGGGGAGGGGACCAGAGAGGTAGGTGCAGATATGCATGGATCTCACACTTATACCTTACAATACGGAACGATACTTTATTGTATGAGCATAGATGCTTTGAGAAACATGTGTCATAAGAATAATCCATTAAAGGGAATTTTGTCCACAATGAGAGAGTTGATGTGGTATGAACAAATATTCATAAAACTGCAGCCTTTAAACTCATTAAGAACCAGTGCCCTTAGTATGATAAATATAATATCATAGACTACATGTACTTAAATAGATAAAGAACCCCCTAGGAGTTCAGATTGTAAGGTAATGTGAAAGCGAAACAATCAAAGATTGAGCCTTATATTAATCTATGTAAAATCTATTCGCTTCTGTAGACAGAAATTAATATAACTTAAATATTTAGGTTTTTTTATTCGTTGAGTAGAGAGTTATTATTTGCAATAAAAGGAACCATGTGCAAAATGCATTAAAACATACTTAATGTGAAAGTACTTTCAAACTTCCAGTATATTACTGGAGATTTAATTGCTGCATTTTATATATCATTTTACCGTCTACTGACTCTGGCAAATTCCATATACAATCCTGGTTCAGTAACTGTTTAATGACATATCCAGCTTGTGCTATACTGAGCTTTGTACAAGCCCATTAAAAAAGTGGTAGTTGGAAGTATAATTTTTGTTTATTTTATTCTTTCTCTTTGCTTTTTATCATACAAATTCCAATCTGTGCACATGCATGTCAGTTCGGGACTATCAGAAAGGAGTAGGGGGAAGGTTTATAATATTTTAAAGTCTAGGTGTGCTCAACGCACGTTACCCTAGCCTAACTTCCCTTTTTAAATCATTGTGGATCAGAAATCTTAAGGTAGGTGGTCAGGTCTTGGATCGCTGTGTGAGTGAGGGGAGTGGCCTCCCAAGAGCTCACAGGAAAGGCTGGATAGAGCGGGGATCTGGAATTAGAACGGAAGCCTGAATCCAATCTTTTGTCTTTCAGTTTCTGCTACTTTAGTACAGCTTGCCAAAAATTTCAAATATAAAATGATTTAAATGCATTGCTCTTAGTTTATAGCACTGTTCAGCATAATATTTTTGAGTAAGCTTTGTTTAACCATGATGTTGTCCTTAACAAAATCATAGATCACAGGTCAGTCCAACAACAGCCTAAAGCTATACAGTCCTACCTTATGTGACAGATGTTTAGGCAAGCAGATGTAAAGACCTTGCAGATAATAGTGTCAAATTGAACATTTTTGACTCGCTTATCTATTTTACCACTTTTAATCTCATGCTATTGTATTGTGTGTACTTTGTGTATTATTCTAGCATAGGTACAGTAACATTTTAGTCTTCTGTTTTTTCAGAATTTTATTGGCTTGATGTTATGGACCGGTATTTCCTGTAGGTTAGTTGCAGTGAAACCTGCAACTATAGATGCCTATGTAAGTGTTTACAGTTCTAGGGTTCTTATATCCACACAGTTACATTCATTTGTGCTGCTATTAGATCTTATATGTCCCAGGTGATCACAGCTCTCTGCAGTCAGCACCTTTGCAAAAAGTCCAGTGTGACTCTTTTGTGTTATGTAATTAGAAAATATGCTGGTGCTTTGGTCACAAAGGAAGGTCATTTATTTAGGGTGTTATGAAAATATTTGTCTCTTGTTCATGCACCCTTCCCCATGTCGGCAAATTCAGACAAAGCTTAAATAGCTTAAACTCCTGAATATGATTTTCAACTATATATATCTTATATTTAACATATCTATCATATTATGTTTTTAATGATGATTTCCACTTTTCATAAATCATTGTAAAGGGGACCAAAAAAGATCAATGTGCTAAATATTTATTGTTCTTCCGCTTACAGAGATGTTCATATTTACAATATTGTGGTTCGCTTTATTGTTTTGCTCTTTAGCTGAGGCCATATCATTGACTTACTGTTAATATATTAGGATTGCTTAAAACTCGTCTGTGCCCAATGTTTTAGATCAATATAATGCATATTATTTGATTAGGAAAAAAAATGAAGATGTTGCAGACAGTAGAAGCATGCCTGAGATACTTATCCGATGAAATATTTAGAAGCACTTAAAGCTTCTCAGCAAATATGTTTATCTAGACCCACAGGAGAGCAATGAAACTGGGTGTATGTAGAGAGCTTGTGTCTTGTTCCCCTAAGCAAACCCTCCTGCCTTAGGCTTCAGTTCAGTCTAGTGCCTTACATTTTTTATATTTTACTCCCAACACAGCACATTAAAGTGCAGTAGCAGTAACCAGTTACTGAATTCTATTAATTGTGGATATTGTAGCTTTGATTTGTTTCTACCATTGCATATGTTTTTTTTAATTATCAGTAGAATGCCAAAATAATCTAATAATTAACTCTGTCATGATGATTAGAATCAAAGAAAATGGGATCCCCCTAAATAAATGGTGTCCTTGAGTTTTGACCTCTGTGGAAATTACCTGAGTGGGCAGCGAGTAAAAAAAATAAAAATAAAATAAGGTTAAATTATAATGTGTCATAAGAATAAGTTATCTCTTTTTAAGTATAAAATTATCTAAGTTATTTTTTGTTTTTTTGCCTATGAATGTATTTTCTCTCTCTAAGGCACTTTTTCTATTTTGACTACAATGTTTTAACACAACATGTGGTTATTGGTTGCAGGTCACCACAATGGCTATAATATGTCTCAACACAAAATGTATGTTTTTGTTGTTATTCTTTCAGCCCCACAACCTATGTTTTGGATGATGATGAGCCTCGTTTCCTGGAAGAAGTGGATTACAGCGCAGAGAGCAATGATGAAGTGGATCCCGAACTACCAGATAATGCTGCATTCTTTGAACCCTCGGCAGTGGAGGATGAAGGATTGTCAGACTCTGAAGTCACACGAACTGGCTCGGAAGCTGCACATAACCATAAAGAATGTTAACTTACCTGGTGGTTGGCAGTGAAGCACTGGAAATAGAAATTACTCTTTTATGAAGTTCATAAAGGTGTCTCTGAACTAACAGAACATCCTTTGCTTGCCCTGCTTCCACTCTGGGTATATACTGTATTAGTGGTGTTATTTATACTCCTCCATGTATTGCATGGCTTCCTAAATTCTTCAATCTTGAACATATACAGTTGGCTGACACCAATTAAAAGTCACTAAAATATTCTAGTCATGTGTACAAAATTTATAGTACTACATTTCTGCCTGTGTGTAAGTTATTCTGTTTATTGCACTGTCCTATTTCTGGGACTTGGAAACTCTTGTTAGCAGCTCAGTGTTACAAAATGAGATCACAAATGATTGTTGCTCATCGCTATGCTGCTTGATGTCCTCACATCTGTGTTCACGGTCTTTCATGTGTATCTCAGCCTTTACAGGTCTTCAAATTTTAGCTTTTATTGTAATTTTGTTCTGAAGATATATTATAGTTATATAGTTTTTTTCTTTTTTGTTTTTTTAATGTTTTAAACACATTTTCAGCTACAAAATATATACAGAATATTAAAGATACAGTGTTTCTTTGAATTGTTGCAAGGTTCGGTTTTAATGACAAGTGAGCTATTGCTATATGAGCGATTCTAAACTGTAACAATACCTTCCTGTCTCTCGACTATCTGTTTACCAAGTTAGGGATGATCTGGGTTCTCAGCCTAACCAATAAATGTATTTCTGTAAAGTGTCACTGTACACATAAATGTATATGTTTAAATGTAAAGGTACACTAAAGTGGGCACAAGTGCCTATGAAACTACCTATATAAACTATTTGAATAGGGAAAGTGACGGTGCAAAAGCATAGTGCTAGTAATGCTAAATCTAAAAACTTAATAAATTCTAAATGTTTAAGGACCACAAAGATATTATAAAAAGGATAAGATCACGTGCAAATGGCAAATCGAAACAGTCAATACATAAAAGTGACAAGTGCATACAATAAAAGTCTTTAAACTCTAAACATTTGTGCAAATGGCATAAAATGAAAGCAAATCACAGTAATGAATATGTGGATATAAGTCCTGTAGCGTTAATAGGATGGACACAAGGCCGTAGCTGGGATTAGATCTTAAATACCTAATAGGAGTAGATATCCCCAAATTTAATATAGGAATTATCCAATAAGGAATCTGTCCTGTAAAAAGTACTGAAAGAACTTTCCAAAGCTTACAGTTTTTATGACTTGTAATGATGTGACTGCAGGCAACCTCCGTCCGATCCACGTGCAGCAGCGGATAATGTACAGTGCCTCAAAGCTCCAGCTTTCTGTCAGTGCTCGCTATACTAAAACACGGCTGCAAGTGGTGATTTCAGTGTCATCTGTTGTTGTGTCCTGGTATGGGTAACTTTCAACGATGGGACTGCAAACACCTCCGTTCCATCTCTGTATAGTGGTGAATGATGTGCAGTATTTTAAAGTTCTAGCTTCATGTCAGTGCTCGCCTGACTGAGCCGCGGCTGCAGGCCGTGATCGCCGTATTAACGTCTCCCGTTAATAAGTACTCTGTTATACACAACATATGGGAAAAAAGAAAAAGGGAGAGACTCCAATGTGTAAAATGGTTTATATTTATTAAACTATATTTAAACAAATACTAAAACAATATATGAGTAAAAAATACCCCCCCAGGGCGGAGGATCCGTACCGAACGGTCTGGAGAAAATAGATGGGAATACCCGGGTTCTGTATTAACTCCTGAGCAGTCTTTCAGAGTCTCCTCTCCACCTGTGTGTAACACCTATATTTTTACTCATATAGGCCCTGATTCAGAGATTGAAAATAAGAACTTAAAGTTACACCTGGGCTAAACCATGTTGATTTCAGGGGAGTCAAATTTCATTTGTTGCAACAGTATTATAGTTAAAAGGTGATGTTTCTCAGCTCAAGTCTAATTAGCAGTTTAAAAGTGAAGCTGATCAGGTATCTGTGTGCAATAAGTAAAAGCAAAGCATTCTCCCTGCATGCATAGAATAAAATTAACTTGACTCCCCCTGAAATCAACATGGTTTTGCCCAGGTGTAACTTTAAGTTCTTATTTTCAGCCTCTGAATCAGGCCCATATTGTTTTACTATATTTAGTATTTATGTCCACATATATTCATTACTGTGATTTGCTTTCATTTTATGCCATTTGCACAAATGTTTAGAGTTTAAAGACTTTTATTGTATGCACTTGTCACCTTTATTTATTGACTGTTTCGATTTGCTATTTGCACGTGAGCTTATCCTTTTTATAATGTCTTTGTGGTCTTTAAACATTTGGAATTTATTAAGTTTGTAGATTTAGCATTACTAGCACTTTGCTTTTGCACCCTGTCACTTTCCCTATTCAAATAGTTTGATATAGGTAGTTTCATAGGCACTTGTGTCCACTTTAGTGTACCTTTACATTTGCACATTTCATTCCGGTATACAGTGTGGAGTATACCATCACTTTAGTAAGCTGCATTCTTTACACAAGCAAAATGTCCACTCTAAAGGTTTCCATTATTCTACACAAAATGGTGGTTGCTGAGATCAATTAATTTGTTAATGCAAACTGGTGCCAAATATAAGGTAAAGCCTTGGATTGCAGATTTTAGCTTGGAGGGTAAACACAAGGGTGCTGATTCAGAGTTACACATCCACCTTTTTTTAGGTGGAAGTGTACAGCTCAGCTAAACCATTTTTCAAAGTAAGGTGTGTTGATTAATTAAAAAATAAATTGTATGCATGGAAAATTCTTTACTTTTACACCTATAACTAAAATACTGCATTAGCTTTATGATTATTCTATAAAAGAGAGATGCGCTAAGAAACTTCACCTCCTAATTTTAAATCTGCCTCCCCTTGCAGCTCAGCATGGTATTGCTCAGGTCTACCCTTCCACCTAAAAAAAAGGTGGATGTGTAACTCTGAATCAGCCCCAAGATGTGATCCCGTCTTGCGGCGCAATGGCAAAAGGCTGTAACAAAAAAGGGTACAGGTATTCCTATGATAAAAGCACTTTGAGTACATTCAAAGGTGCCCAATAGGTTTACCTAAAAAAAGCGATAGCTTTGTGCATGCATCTATACTATACACGGTCATGTGATGTCGGGAGCTAAGTATCCCCCCCCCCATCTGTTTTACAGAGATCAGGGCATTGTTTAAATGTTAAAATCCAAAAGTTAAAAAGATGCAATTAAGCAAATTCTTGTATTTGAAAATGAAGATATGATCGAGGTTGAGTACACACTTATCCAATATGGTTCCAAACACTCGCTTATTGTTTCTTTGGAATGATAATCCGGTTATAAAAAAAAAAAAAAAGAAAAGCTCCAATATGTGCCCTGCTTAAGTCAGAGGCCAAATACACTAAATATATATAAGCTTAAACAATGACTTATCACTTCAAATGGCAAGAAATTGAACAAAATTGAATTAAGTTTCTGTTGTTTTTGGCCTTCTCTGAAAAATATTTACAAACAAAAAATGCTGGTAATAAGTCTGCCACACAGACACAGACACAGGCATACAGGTTCCACCCTGTCATGTGAGCACAAGTGGGGATGTCAGGGTTTAGAGGGACATACCTAAGTCTATTTACTACTACTGTATGTGTGTGTTTGCTATTATAGTCTATATAGTCTACTGGCTGACTGAAAAAATGAAACTACAAACACTAACATATTTTACCAATGTGAAGACTGCTACACTGAACAACCAGATTGCATCCACTGTCTGATTCTTAGCCACTAGCCAGATTTAGGTGTCCTTGCATGCTGTTGGGCTGCCCTGGAAGATAAAAATTGTGCTGGAATATGCTTCTAGATTAGCCCTAAATAAATCCTAATGTTGTGTTTGTGTTACAATCTGCTGTTCTGCTAATATGACTTTTAGACGTACATATTCACTTTAAAAAAGGAACATTAAGTTGTGGAAAAATTTACTAATTTACTAGAATTTAATCATTCTCACTGTAGAAAAGCTATAGTTATCTTACATCATTAATATCAGATTATTATATTTACTTCCAAGTCAATTAGTAGCACTGGACTTAACAAACTGTCATTTGTGGATATTATAAGCTACTGTAGATCAGACCAAGCTGCTACTTATTGCTATCAATAAACAGTGTGTGTGTGTACACACACACACACACACCTCTCTCTCTCTCTCTCTCTCTCTCCTCTCTCCTCTCTCCTGGAATGACCAGGAGACTCACAAAATTCTAGCAGTTCTCCTGGTATCTCAGGAGACCCAGCAAATATCCTGCAAAGGGTTTGAGGCCGTGGTTTCATACAACCTATAGCCTCAAGTCCCGTCTCCATTTCTAGCAACACTAGTATTCCTAGTGCTACTAGGGGCAGGGTGGAACTTGATGACGCAACTTGCTTAATCAAGCTTCTCCCCTATCCCTAGTAATACTTAGAAAGTGTAATTGGTGGCTAGGGGGTGGAGCTTTGGTGTCATTTAAATAAATTGGGTTATGAAGCCCTGCCCCTATATCGGCATATATGTCCTCCCTCCAGGATCTCCCAGAGGGAAGCAATGAAAAGTGGGCAACCCAAGGTTATTCCAGAGAGTGTGTGTGCAGCCCAGGAGAAGCCCTGTAACCAGGAAACATTTAGTGTAGAGGAGAGCTATATGTCCTTTGAAGATCTCAGAGAGCGAGCTGGGATATATCTTTAGATGAGTGATGATATGTATGTGGGTGCAGTTTTGTTGATGGCTTTGTAGGTTAGCAAAAACATTTTATATTGGATTCTGTAATATACAGTCAACCAGGCAACAAAGTGGATCAGCTCTAGAAGAATGTTTTGCAAAGAAAATTAGTTTAGCTGCTGCATGCAATATAGACTGTAGGGGGATAATTTTATAATGCGGGTATCCAATAATAAAAGAAATTGCAGTAATCAATGCAGGAAATGAATAGTACATGAATGAGTTTTTTTCAATGTGGTTGTGTGAGCTATTTGCATATTTGTTGTAATGAGGATTTGCAGTGGTCCGTTTCTATATAAGAGGCATGGAGCAGCCAAACAGAGCTTCAGAGACGTATGCAATTTTGGAAACTGTAAAAACAAGACTATAGCTGAACAATCAAGTTTGGATGGATGGTACAATTATTATATGTTAGGATGTGTGGAACTGCTAATATAGGATAGAGAGGTTAAAAGACACAGTAATAATCACCCCAGGGCAAGTGCTAGCTCTTGTGAATCAGTGTTGCATATTGCAAATGTTTAGTGCTATCTGCAAGAGTCCAATAAAGGAATAAGTCTTATTAAGTGAGCATATTTTATTGGCATTATTTTATGCAAAACAACAAAAAACATTTTTATATTTAAACTTGGAGGTGCAAATATTTATTTCTACATTCTTCCAAATAGTGCGTGTAATTACTAAAATATTCATCTTACCTAATTGCAGCAGTAAGGATTTGTGTTCGCTGTAATTATGGATACTGCAGTATAAATACCAGCAATATATTGCAGTACAGAATCTCTCTTAAGGTCTCATGGGGCAGAGCATGGCTGGGCTACAAAACTTTGCTTTGAACAAGTAAATCATTTTAGACACAGTGATAAGTCCCTAGGACCCAGGTCAGTAGGACCTTTTTCTGGGCTGAAGTGTGGGGGTTCGTCACTGGGATAAAGAGTTCTGAGGGAGCCTTCTGCTGATGCAGCAGGGAACTCTTGGACCTCTGGCAAAGTTCTAGTGTTTTGTAGAAAGTAGATTACAATTTCTGGGACCTTTGGCAAGGATGTCTAGATACCATGGACAGGGCTCAGACATTTTTCTTTTGGAGCAGGAGCCAGTCTTGACGGCAACCCCCAACACTTTAGACTAGAGTTGAAACATCTGTACTAGAGGATACTTTATTACAACATTGAAAGCTGGTGAGGCCATCGTTCCAAGAACAGTAAATGGGAAAAAAATAGAAAGAATATACAACTGGCCACTGAATTCTCTGCTGTCTATGGAAATGGCAATGCTATAGAAAAAGTTCTGCACTGGCACAATAGAAGCAAAGTTTGAAAATTCTTCTTGTGAAACATGGGGATATAAGTGACTTTCAGGGCTAGATTTCTCTACATTATAGATTTTAGATCTATGAAGATTTGTTGTTCTATCATTATGTGTGATGTCAGCTGAAGGTCTACAAAAGAATCCATAAACTGAGAAAAGGCGGATAAATTTCTCTAATTCAGATCTGATAACGTGGAGACCTATATAATTTGTGATTATTGCAGGATCCTATGAAACTTAAAGGAATCAGAAATTAACAAAGCTTATATATCTTTAATATAATCCAATAAGAGTTCTGTTCTGTTATGATACTGAAGAGAATTTGAAATTTGTATATCAGATCATTCTGTTATGTTACAGATCACATACCTGCATACACATTTATTACAGAAGGCTATATAAAACCAAGGGGGTTACCCCTAATGCATTATCTTAAAGTGATTAAAACCCTTAATCAGGTCCTGCCCAATAGCTATTGAGATACTACTCTAAGAAGTCAAACTCCCTACTTAGTGAGTGACTGCTCCAATCCAGCCACAATATCCAAAAGCAGAACATTTTCATCACATCAGCCCATAAACTAGTTCTGTGTGGAGAGGTAAATTAAATCAAGTGCTGTGTTATGGCCAAGGATTTTGACCACCACTAACCATGGCCAGACAAACGGGAGAAACCTGACAGTTTCATACATTCAGTCCATATGTGCAAGTAAACAGGACCTCTGGATGGAAGTATATAATGGCACATGGTGTACGGGCATAAAGCATCAATCTCTTCTTTTTTTTTTTTTTTTTTTTTTTTTTACTATACTCTAAAAAAAATAAAATAAACAACCACATAATAAAGCAGCAATTCCATATCTGTTTAATGTATATTGTTGGCAACAATCAAGCTTACGTGTACTAAGTTAGCTGAATGAGTGCCCACCTGATTTACACATGATCTGCAGTAGGTGCAAATTTCCTAACGTAAAGCAACCTTCTATTACCTCTGCGTTCTGACCAGGATCGAGTGCACTTGCCCTGGCTAACCCTTATTGGACATTGACTATGTCCCTCCACTCCTTCCCTCCCTCAACATGCCCCTCAGTACGTAAGCCCCAGACGTCAGGATGATGCTTTGATCTGAATGGAACGTCCCTGCATGCTACGTTAACCTAAGCAAACATTTACTGTTTGTTGGGAAAAAATGTTACCTATTAAACCTTGCAACTTGCTTCACCTGATTTGCCAACAATTGCTTGATACTAACCTTAGTGGGTTAGTTAAAATCCAGGATGCGTGTATTTTTTTCATATTTTTTATAGATGGAATATATTAAAAATAAAAAAATAAAATGGATTAATAAAGTGTGTGTATGTACAATAAAGTCTTTTAATAAAAGCAATTCTTTCCTAACACCTTTAGTCAGCACCAATTCACTCCCTTTCCAAAATATTTAACCATTTCGAAATGAACGTTGTGATAGCCAAGCATTTATCTCATTCCCGTGTTTAGAATTATAGGGTTTTTTTTTTTACGGATCACATCAGCTTTATTTCTCTGCTTCGTTCCAAAAATTATCACAAGCAGAGAAACCCATTTAGAATGTTCTATATTCCTGCATTAAAATCAGAAACTTAACTTCTAGTAGTATAAATGGACAATTAAAACAAATAAAACATACACAGTACGGAACAGATTGATTTATTAATCACTTTTGTTCATTCCCATTAAGTAACAAGTTGCTACTTACCTTACCGGTAAACCATCTAACAGCTCTTTATTTTTCTGTTGAATCATTGTTCAGATCATCTGCTTTGATACATACATCTTGCTACATGTTATGCCGCACTATTTCAAGAAGGTGAATGTTGGACTTGTGAACCTTTTGACTGGAATAGATTATCTATATTCTGTCAAGCTTCAGAAACAATGTTATATTATTCTGCAGAAATTCGGTGTAATCTTAACCACAGCCCTTTCCAGCGGATGTAGGGAGAGCAGACCTCAGACCTCCCTTCGCTGAACAGTGATAAGAGATATCTCTATTGTGGATCCTGGTTTGGAGTGCGGGACTTCTATTTACTAACCTCTGTTACAGCTGTTTTAGCTAATCAGCTCTGCTTGCTCAAGTTCATTTACAGCATTTAGTGCTTATTTGCATAAGTATGTCAATATGGTCTCTCTGCATCTAGTAATCAGCTATTTGCCATACTGCGACTTATGCTTCACACATATTGAATATATTGGACCTAATTCAGAGCAGTGCTTCCAAGTGTTTTTCATGTGATAAACCACTGTACATATGTGCAGAACTGGAGCGAGCACAGAGAGATGGGTGAACTGCTGCTCATCCGCCTGAGTTCGCATCCGTTTAGGGCAACGAGGAATTCCACAGCCTTAAAAGTAGACTTTGTGACAGGGAAACACTGTCCTGGCAGTCCTGCACCACCTCCACCATCCCACCTTGAAGTAAAGTCTAGATTCACCTTAACATTAAAACCAACTGAGCATTATAAAAATACCACAAGCTCATCCATTTTATAATGGCTATCACCACCAAGAGAGGACATGAGACAACCTTTCTTACAGTATGCTCCAATGGTCTCTTTAGTCACTAGATCTTACTTTAATAGAACATTTTTGGTGGAACAGGAGATTTGCAGCTGACATTGTTGCAGAAATTCCATTTTGCAATCATCTCAATATGGAACAGTCTCATATGTTTCCAAAATTTTTGATATCATGCTACAGCGAACAAAGGCTGCTCTGGTGACAAGCATGTTCTACCCAATAATAGAAATGTGTGCTGTATAAATCCCCTATAGGTTGACATTTTCTTTTCCTTTAGCTCAGATCTGCATGGGGGGCCAGCACTTGTCTTCCACATGCCCACGATCAGCAGTTCTGCATGGATCTGCATTTGGATGGACATAGAACTGTGCAGAGAAGTTAAGGTGGGGTTCTGACAATCATGTGTCCAGAACTCTGCACAAGGGAGGGGAGTGACAGGGAAGTGCACTCCCCTCTTCTGTGCGGTCTCCAGATCTCTGTGTGTACAGAAAACGCACTGAGATCTGGATTAAGTCTGAAGCCTCTGTTTTATTAATTTGATTTGAAATATTTCAGTAATATGGTGCCTGGACCTAAACTACTTCAGAATGAACTGTTGTGTCCTTTTACCACCATGAGTTACAAATATATTACATAGTAGTGTCTTATAACTGGGGTTATTAACCATTAGTTATTGAAAGAACAAAACAAACACTGTACATCTGGATATGGGAACATGGCAGACGGAGCCCAGACTTTGTTTTTGACTTCTCAATATAATTTTCTTATTCTCATTAATGGATCCTGATCAGAGACATTTGTTTTATGGATGTTGGAAAAGACGTAGACGGTAGATCATTGTTTGGCTTCTTGTGCTTTAAACATGTGTGGGGAAAACCTTAGAGTTATGTCTGATGCCCTCTAAGTATAGGGCTTGTTTACAAATCAAATATCTAGTCTGCAAATTAAATTTTATTTATTGTCCTGAATGACATTTATATTACAATTTCTGGTCCTTCAAACATAATTTAAGCAATCAAAAGAAATGCTAATGTACTAAATATAATTACGCTCAAATAGGTCTATGCTATTTTCTGTAAACTAATTTTCTCAGTCTACAGTTCATGGGACAGTTTTCAGACAGCATTTTCATCTACTGTCTGTATTTTTAGAAGACAGCAAAGTGATTTGTTAACCATGACCATGACAAAGCAGTAAAGCCATGTTCTGCAGCTTTATTATCTTACAATGCTTCATTGCATTATGTTTATTGCATACAGTACTGTATGCTTTCTCTGTTATAAACCTTTATGTGTTTCTCTGAGTCCTTTTTACTACACAAGTTAATGCAATTCATATCTTGCCACAGGGAGCTTTGTAGACTACATACTGCATTACTGTACCTAACAGTCTGTCAGTACTGTTCCTACACATTTTCAAGCCATTGGACTATAAGAATAATATGGACAGTTGTATATCTTTGAGGATCTCGGTAACACAGTTGCTTCAGTTGAAAAAGGTCATATCCTGTTTGACTTCTAGAAATTAAGCCAATTTTGTTGTTACTGTCTGTTGCTATGGGTTACTGCATATCCACTATGTTGTTACCATACCATTTACCTACAGAATTATTATAATACACTTTAGAATTAAGGCTTGTGCAGATTCCATAAACTTCAACTATCATGACTATCCTGAAAATTTTACAATTTATGAGAAAAGAGCTGTTTCCACTTTCTTTTCTTAACAGACCTCTAATAAAACTGGTATCTCTTTTTGCATGCCTGATAATAAAATCTGTGCCATGTCTCATCTGTTATATGTATTTTGCATTTTGTTAGTGTTAGTGAAAGTTGCAGAAGTTTTTGCGTAACTAGTAAATGAAGAACACAAATCTGTGATAATGTGACATGCAGATATCTTGCACATTCCATAGATGCTACATATCTTCACTAGGGCCCTCCTGTAAAATAACTGTCTCATGAACTGACAATGATTGGCCTATGTCTCTTGCTGGAGGAGACAGCTAACACAAAACAGTAACAGCATGCTCCCCAGAGAGGAGAGATCATACTGCTAAGCAACAGAAGAAAAAAGATGGAAAGAAGATAGGTCTCTCAACACTTAGGAGAACATTCCAGCAGAAGAATCAGGCCAAGTCTCTACCAAAGAGTTCCAGTAAATAGAAAGCATTTTATCTTCATTTTATTTAAAACAGCACAAATAATCTAAACTGAATCATGGTGGCAAAGGTTCCTTAGTTGTTCCCATTGAGTAATTTTCATTGTCTCAATACAACATGTTTATCCCAATTGGTTTCCATGTACAAAACATTTAAAATATATATAAAATGCATCTTTGGCGCAGGAGCATTAAAAAGGAAGACATTTGTTTCCTTCAATGTTTTAATAGACATACAGTGTTGCTAATGTATGTATATGGTGCATTCAGTGTGAGAAACTTAAAACTAGCTATGTATTTTCTATATCCCTTATGTAACATTAATAGAAGGTGCAGGTCAAGAGAAATGTTAAAAGCTTTCATGAAACTACAGTAGAAATGTCCGTTTATACAGATGTGTCATGAAATGGAGTAGATCTTGGTCAAGATTATGGCAGCAATGGATGCACTTATACACTAGACTTGGTGAATTTCTTGCAAACTTGCCCCGAATTTTAAAAAGTGCCAGACTGAGTGAGAATACACCTATATTTGATGTTTGCACACAAAGACCAGGGTGCTAGATTTTAGGAAGACGGATTTTGCAGAAATGTGTAAGTGATTCTTTGGCGGAGTGGAGGCACATGACAGGAGTATAGGAGCACTGGGGAAATTTAAAAAAAATGCATTATTAACAGCAACAGACCTTTGTATAAGGAAGGTTAGGAAAAACACCAGAAAAAGAAAGACAATGGGCCGGATCCAGAACTATGTCCGTCTTTCATAGACTGCGCATGCGTAGTAGCTATTGTACGTAATATGCGTATCGTTTCGATACGTAGATTGCGTATATGCGGTCTAAAAGACCACATATACGCAATCTACATATCGAAACAATATGCAGATTACGTACAATAGCTACTACGCATGCGCAGTAGCTACTGTTTATTGAACTACGTCCGTCTATGGAAGATGGACGTAGTTCTGGATCCGGTCCAATGTGTTTTATAAAAGAGGTAACAACCACAGTGAAAGCAAAAAAGATGGCCTTTCGGAATTATAAGCAAACTAAAAATAATGATGGCAAAGAGAAGTATTTTGCAAAACAGAAGGAGGCCAAAAAAGTTATCAGAGAAGCAAAGGCACAAACTGAGGAAAAACTGTCCCACTTGATACAAAAAGGGGACAAAAGCTTTTTAGGTATATAAATGAAAGGCAAAAAAATAAGGAGGGTAGAGTAAGGCTCAAAATGGAAGAGTGGAATTCTTGTTGAGGGTGAAAGGGCTATGGCAGATCATCTTAACAATTATTTCTGTTCAATATTCACAAAAGAAAGAGAGGGGAAGGGTCCACTTTTAAATGGGAAGGCTATTAATACGATAGGGGAAATTACTACTACTTTCACTGAGAAGCAGGTATTAAAAAAAATTTCAAAGCTGAAAGTGGACAAATCAGTGGGACCAGATGGGATACATCCGATGATACTAAAAGCAAACCTTTAACTGAATTATTCAATCAGTCACTAATAACTGGGTTGATTCCAGAGGACTCGAAAATAGCAAATGTTGTCCCTCTGCATAAAAGTGGAAGTAGGGAAGTAGGGAAGAAGCATCAAACTACTGACCAGTGAGTCTCACATCAGTAGTAGGGAAATTGATGGAAACACTGTTAAAGGAACAAATTGTAAAGTATCTTAAATCCAGTAACTTACAGGATCCCAAGCAGCATGGATTCACTGGGGGAAGATCATGTCAAACAACTCTTATTGAATTTTTTGACTGGGTCAGTAAAGTATTAGATAAATGGGGAGATTTTTTATATTCCGTATGGATTGGCTGGAAAACTTCTTTAACTTATGGGAAAAATATATAAAGACCTTATCCCCCTCAATTTGCGCTAACATTAAACAATGCTTCCAATACACTACTTGGTTTGGGTATAGAATGCTAGAGGGTGATCCACCGTTGTGATGTGTTTGGTGATAGATCTTTCAATATTATGTTAAGATCTTGAGCTTTTGGAAAATAAAGCGTAGTTATATTTATATGCTCTAATAATCTTAATAGCTGGAAATTTATTGGAGAATAAATAAATAAATAGATAAACAAGATGGTGATACTTAACTCCCCTCTCTATCCTATCCCCCCTCTCTTTAATAGATATTTGTTTAGCAGTTGATATATACTTCAACATTATATATACCCAGGAATATAACTGGGTATGGCATTTATTGTTATATAAAAATGTAAAAGAAAAATGTGAGGCACTTACCTTTTACCAGGATAACATGTGTATGCTACATATCTTTGTGATGAACATCTTTATCTATGTATGAAAACTTTATGTGACTGTACTATTATTGTATGATACAATGGTTGTATTTTATTTGCCTCAATAAAAAAAAAAAAAAGATAAAGGGGGAGCTGTAGACATAGCTTATCTAGATTTTAGCAAGGTTTTTGACACTGGGCCACATCGCGGACTGTTAAATAAGCTGGAAACTTGGGGATTGGACTTAAAGATAGTTGCATGGATACGATCTTGGTTACAGGATAGATAGGGTTGTAGTAAATGGAATCTCTTCTGGGGATGGTAAGGTAACCAGTGGAGTACCCCAGGGTTCTGTACTTGGACCAGTGTTATTTAATATCTTTATAGGTGATATTGCCTGTGGTATTGAGGGGAAAATATGCCTTTTTGCAGATGACACAATGTTATGTAACAGGGTAGACACGTATCTATCTACGTACCGAAATGATACATAGATTACATACTATAGTTACTACGCATGCGCAGTAGCTATATATCGGCACATAGTTGAGGATCCAGCCCATAGATTCTACACTAAGGGCCAGATTTACTAAGCTGCGGGTTTGGAAGAGTGGAGATTTTGCCCATAGCAACCAATCAGATTCTAGCTGACATTCTCTAGCATGCAATAGTTAAATGAGATCTAGAATCTGATTGGTTGCTATGGGCAACATCTGCACTTTTCCAAACCAGCAGTTTAGTAAATCTGATCCTAAGTGTGAATCCGGAATGAGTATCTGAGTAATGAGTAATGAGTACGCATGCACAGTATCACATTTCTTACATTTTAGGTGTGGATCAGGGCCTTTGTTAGGGAATTATACATTGGAAAGGATTTTTGGTCATGTGTTTTGCTATGCTGCAATTACTTTAACAATAACAAGATAGGCTTCATTCCTTCCTAGATATAGTTGCTTGGTGCAATGTTAAATTAGTGCAGTGATTTCACTGTTACAGATCTAAATAATGTTGGCCATTATTTATATGGCGACAGGGTATTTTAAACTCTCCTTTACAAAAATGTTCTTTATATTTCCAAAAGGAATATCTGTGATTTCAATCTTCTGGATAATATTGAAGACACTGTCTTTTTCAGACAGTTTTTAATTTCATTTTGAAGCTTCAGTGGAGGAAATAAACTTTTTCTCCTTCAAAAAAAAAAAATATTTATTGCATAGTATTACGTGTTTTATAACCACAGAGCACAGAACTTTAGCATACACAATGTTTACTATCCCTCAAACATATGATCTTTTACACAGTTTGGTTCTCAGAGTTTATTGCACTCAAGCACAATATAAATTTTTATTAGCCATGGAAGTTTATTTTTTCACAGTACTGAGAAACCTGAGTTTTCTATCATGTTTTGTTCCTGTATGAAAACTGTTACACAAAATAATGTATTTAACTGATCCTTTTACAGTGACATAAATACAAATATTAGATGTGTATAGATCTTATCTGTATCACTAATGTGTTAGTAACAAAAATGCGAGTTTATAATGAAACAGATATATTTTTAAGTAATTTGTCTAGTTTTTCCGTAAGTGGTATATGCAGTCCGAACATTCTGCTTCATTCCATGGAAAGAATTGCTTTAGTCATTATATAACTATTTTACAATAATGCATATGTTTCTTTTTAATTTATTTAATGGTTTAAATGTCTAATTTCTATGTTTGCCAAGAGTTAAAAATAAAAGTAAAAGATAAAAGCAGTATGTAGTGTAACAGGGAAAATGAAGATTTGTCTAATTTTTGCTGTTTCGATGTAAGAATGACTCCCTGCAGTATTTCTTTATGGACGTTTGTAAAAGTAAAAATTACCTCCAATTCAGCACTGACCCTAACCTAACATCTTTTTCCTCTACAAGGACACTGTGCTGCAATTTCTATAAAGATTGTAAATAAAGGAAAAATACAGGTGTACAATTTTATTAAAATAGTATAAGGCTTTTCTAACCTTAGTGTCCCCTTATGTATTTGTAATAATTTCTGTTATATATATATATATCACTTCCTCATTTGTAATCCAAACAAACAGCAAGCCGAAGAGCCAAGTGGGTAATGGATACCAGTATTTACTATAATTCTCTAACTGCCCTCCAGAATGCTTGGACATTGCTATAGAAGGTGTTAGAGTGAGCATCCATCATCCCACATTTTGGGCATTTGCACCTTAATTGTTGTTGTGCTATATCATCTGCATCGTAGTGTGCTTTCCCTCTGCACCTTTAATTACCATTGGGCTATCTACACCACAGCCATTATTGTGCTACTCACTCTGCACCGTCATTCCTATAGAGTGCAAGTCTGTCTGCTGTTGTCCTCCTCACTCCACCGGTTGGTCAGTGTTTCTCCAGGGCTTGAGTGCTATCTGTATCACTTGACGTCAGTCTCTCAGCTTTGGCACCTCGCAAATTAGCCTCAGCCAGGTGGTTCTGGTTACCGTCTACCGGAGGCCGCAACCTGCTGGGTGTCCTGCAGCCCAGACTATCCCCACCATCAGGGGCTCTAGCGAAGACCTGGCTCCAGTTAGACCCCGTGCCCTTGGAAGCGGGATACTGGTACACGCAAGGATGTAGAATATTTGTATGAACTTGTCAATAGACAATAGACTCTACTCCTCATCCTCTATCAGACCTAGATCTGTCTCCCACTTATGTCTTAGGGACGGTAAATCATCCCCCGGGGTCCCGCAAGTGAAAATGCATAAAGATAAGAGATGAGCTTTCACTGTCCCTTTGTATGTAGAGTTACCTTTATTAGTTACGGTGTCACCGAGATTTGATTGATTGATCGAAATTGCGTGGAAATAGCATGCTGCAATTGTAGGTAGTGAAAAAAGGATTTATGAGGAATTCCATATTCAGATAACTGTGCAAACAATATTAAAACAATATTAAAACAATATTGAGAAAGAGATGTCCCAGCATTGTTATCTCACGTTATCTCTTCCACAGCACCGCTCTCTCCAACAGTGCCTCAGTGCCTTTTTATTCCACAGAGGAGTGCCAGGATCAATCCTCTCCTCCTCCATCATCCCAACTACTCTGTTCCAGATGCGCTTAGCCAGCAAAACTATGGCAAGGGCCTGTCCAGAATAATTACCTGCCAAGAGACACTGTAATGGAGTATGTTGCTGACCAGCCTTTTTTACCAATTACTAATGCAGGTCTCCATGGGAGGAGTCCACCAATCCTTCAGTAGGGCCAGCTGTGCTGCCCAATAATATAGCTGCATATTTTTAAGTGCCATACCCCCTGGCATATGGCATAGCGTGTTATATTTAAGACGAGATCTCTTCACGCCCACATCAGTGCTATAAATATCCATGTCATTTAAAAAAAAAATGTGATTGGGAATGTACACAGAAGAATTAGTAAACACATACAGAAATTTAGGCTGCACTATCATGTTTAATAAGTTCTTTCTTCCCATGACAGTCAGAGGAAACTTTCTCCAGACACTAGTTTTATGCTGCAAGTAGTCAAGCTGTGGAGACAGATTCAGTGTTCTAAAAACAGCAACTTCATTTGTAATCTATAGCCCAAGATATTGAATACAACTAGCAAGGGGGGAAGAGGAGGAGAATCCAATATATATACAGACCTGATTATATACCAAACTCCTTATCCACCTCCAGCATTGCTGCTATCGAGTCATCTAGATCAGCAAGAAATAAAAGGATCTCATTTGCATACTGTCCAGTCGACAGATGAGGAAATAAGCTACACCTGTGGGATAAAGTCTGCAGCAGAGAGTAAACACTAGGAAGTGCAGGGAACTAAAAGAGTATCATGTGATCAGCAAAAAGTATACAAACATAAAGTACAGTGAACTGAATAATTGTAGCAGGTATGAGTTCGGATGGAAGGGATCTTTCCCAGGCTTAGGAAGGACTACAATAAGGACTACTGACATTGATTGCGGTAGAGTGCTACCTTCAACTAAATCACCATATAGTTTTACTAATTGTTGGACAAAAAAATCTATATATTTTTTGATATAACTCTATATGGAGCCCATCAACCCCCCAGTGCCTTTCTGTTAGGAAAGAAAGAGGTGGCATCCACAATCTCCTCAACAGCAAGAGGAGCATCCAGAGACTCCCTGCTAGCCACTGCAAGCCTGCAAAGGACCATCTCACAGATAATAATTAAATTCCTGCCTTGAGTGGCATACACTGACAAATATACCAGCTATGTCTGGTATTTGAGATTGTTATTCCCCGAAAGCATTTATAAAACAAGGAACATTAGCTGGACCACTGTCCACTCTAACCATTCTTGCCAAAACATGATCTCCCCTATCTGCTTCCATGGATTGAGTGTTTGAACTGAATAGATGCCTTCGTCTAGACTTGTCCATTAGGTAGTCCGACCACTCTTGCCTAGAGACCAGCCAGGCAATTCTGTCTTCCTCTAATATAGATGACACATATTCTGTTTATATTAATATAATCAGCTCCCCTACCTGCTTTTCATATTTAAGCTCTTGTGCCCTTTACAACCATTTAAGGACGTTAATGCTAGTAATCAGTGTCCGTCCCAAGTAAGCCTTAAATGCATACCACAGTATAGGTGTTATCACTGTGTGAACATTATCAACAAGGTAACCCTCCCAACTAGCAATTGAATCAAGCCCTAACCCCATTTTATTAAGCCAGAATGTATTAAACCTCCCGAATCTCTGTCCCGCTAATAGGCTGGTATCTAACACCATCACCAGAGTACAGTACGCTTGGCATCATCCAGACTAGATAACACTATAAAGACCATAGAGTTGGTAAGACTAAAGGCTAGAGTCAGTGAAAATGGTATCAGGGTAGATATTTTGTAGGACAAGCAAGAAGAAATGATGTCCTGCTGATAGAAGCCATTTAAGATGACACTTCTCCAGGATTGCGATACCCCTGAGACATGGAAAGGGTTTATTTTAGTCTTCTTCTTCTTGGTATCCAATGCTATAAAGACCCAACCAGATGAATGCACTTTTTCTTTTGTGCCAAAGAGTATCACGCTCGGAAAAAAAAGTTAAGAAGAAACGCGTCAGCGTTTTCAGAGACTCAACACATCCCTATCACTGCAGTAAGCCTTTACTGGGTCTTTTATTATAGACATTCAATAGCAAGTTTTATCCTCTACAGAGCTGAGTGGCGCCCTGATTCAGAGCTCCGCTTTCGTCTATTTTTCAGACGGAAGCGCAGCCAAAATGTCTACTGCGCATGCCCAGATCGGGAACGCGCACAGAAAGATGGGCGCAAAAGTACCCCTCCGACTGTGATAGCATCCGACCTGGCTGCACATGTGGAATAATATTTAAATGAGAAAAGAGTCACTTTTCTCATTTAAATACTGCTTCCACTGCGGTCCGCTGACTGCTTAACAAGCCTTACGCTTACACCATCTCTTGAAATGGTGTAAGTGTAGGCGCAGCTCACCGGAGCTGAAAAAAAAATTGTTAGTTAAAAAAAAAAGGAACAGTTTTAGTAAAAAATTTACCCCCTTGCCCCACCGCCGCAACCTATGAAAATAAATAAATATAGAACAAGTAAGTGACAAGGCATGCTTGTGCTAGTAGTACTACTATCGGCAGCATGCCCGCCACCAAATAGCGTTACATGCCCATTCCTTGTAAAAAATAAAACATACAGTGCCCTCTAAAAAAAAAATTGTTACACATCCACGTGCCCCCATATAATGTAAAATAATAAAATACTGGCAATACCAGTCCCTTTCTTAAAAAAAAATAGTACAGTGCCCACATAAAAAAATATAGCCACATGTGCCCCTTCAAAATCTAAATACAATAAATGCCAGATCCCTGTCCCATTCTTTAAAAAAATTTAATACAGTGTCCACATACTTTAAAAAATGAAAATAGCCACATGTGCCCCCTCCAAATAAAAATATTAAAAAAAAGCCCATAAGATGGCCCCAAAAATAAAAAAAAACATACTTACCTGCTCTGATGGGGGTCCAGTCTTGTAAGCTTTTAATCCGGGGAGTGGCCTTGGCAAAAAAAAACCCTATACAGACGTAAACTATGTCCTGCACGCAGGACATCCCGACGCTAATGACAGGTGTACTGTCATTGGGGTATGTTTATACCCTCTGGGCACTGCCACAATTATCGAGAGAACGAGAATTCAGTGTCAGAATTCTCGTTCTCTCGCAATTTTTTACTACAAAAAAAAAAAAAAAAAGAAGCCGTGTGGTCGGGGCACTTAATTAATTTTTTTTTAAAACATACAGCCAATTCAGCATGTTTTAGCGAATCAGGTCCAGGTTGTGCACAATTGCTATATACAGATGGTCGGTCATTTAATTTCAACTCAACTTGAATTTCAATTCAAGCATTTTTACTTTAGAACTATATGTTCCCAGATTACATCTGGTGTTGCAGCAGCCGGATCAAGCTTACCAGAGTTCAGCAATGTGCGTTCAGACACGCAAGTCTGAATAATATCTGGCATCTGAGCATATTGCTCATACTAATAGGATCATATTGGTCGTCTTACCAGAGGGTTCCCATTGAATGCATAATGGCTCTAGAGTTATACTGAAGATGGACAAGAAACCACATATACCACATGTGGAAAAAAGGTGGAAGTGCAACTCTGAATCAGCCCCATAATCTCCACATTACTGCATTGAAACATTTATATCTAAATAGTACCAACTTCTATAGTCCTCTCAGCCCTTATGTGAGAGACGGAAGCTAACATCTCATAAGATGACATTGCTTTTTATTGGGGCCCCATATACAATTTTTGGGAAGTGTGGAGTATATTTTTATAAGATTTTTATTTTGTTTCTTGTTTTAATTAATTTTTATCCTTTTATGTTTGTTATACGTGTTTGTTTATGTATTAATAAACTGCTATCCTAGCTTGTTCTCCATTTTCTGTCTCATGTATTTTATTTGCTTTATTGTTTTTACAAACACAGAAAGGTCAATGCTTATACAATTTATTTTATTTATTAGAACATTTAAGTCACTTGGGTCACTTCTCATGCCATTATTTTTAGATATAAAACACCAGCTGATGTTAATTTATCCACCAATGTGATTATAAGATAATATTACACGTGTTTCATGTAATTGTATACATGGCAATATAATTAGTCTCTCGTTATTTGGCTATAAATCTGTCTAAGCAATGTTTTGATTTATGTAAATGCCCTTTTAACTGATTATTGATTTGTGTGTAGATTGCATTTAAACATCCTCTTTCTAAATCAACATGAATACTGTTATGACCTATAATAGTTGCACAGTTTGGTTAAGTCATTTCTGGTCATCCTATATATATTTAACCTAATCTGTTGCTGCAGATTAATACTTTATTGTTGTCTTCATACACAGATGACAAACACACCAGCTATATGCTCCATAATACATATATTTTATGTTTGCCCTTTTATTTAAGACCAGTCTTACACTTCACTTATCTGATGTAAGAAAGCAGTTGTGACTGTGTCAGACAATCTAAAAGTATTTTTTGTATTCACTATAACTTTTCTTCATATGAAGACTGTAAAATACCATGACCCTTATAAAGGTTTGATGGAGCAGTAGTGTACTGTTACATGCCGCATGTCATACTCACCGCCCTCCCGTTCCTCCGGTGCCATCTTCCTCCGGGTTGGACACTCTCCCCCTGCATGCCGTCACGTGAACGGACAGCATGCAAATTAGCCATGTGCACCCACTCTCTCTGGCCACCCGGCGCTCATTGGTTCTATGAGTTCTGGTTGCTCAGTAACCAGAATGCTTTCCTCTATCATGCGGCGCTTAGAAACTATTGGTCCCAGCTGAGACAAGCGCCAAATTGCTGCTGGAGGCTGGTCCTGGCTCTGCCCCCTGATTGGCCAGCCTCCTCTGTAAATAGACCTGCGGGTGCACGCTTGCCCCGCCGGTTATAGCTTCTGCTCCCCGTGCTGTTTCTCTCTCTCTATTGAACTTTTGCCTTTTGCCTTTCTGATTATTGAGTGCTCTGCTTCCTGGTTTAAACCCTTGTGTCCCGTGTTCTCCTTCCTTGCCTTGTTCCTTGCCTCTGCTTGCTAGTTTGTGTCTGGAGTGTTGTGTGAGTGTAAGCCCCAGTTTGTCTTCACTTGTTTGTCCGTTGCCGGGAGTTCTTTCACTTTCTATCTCCTGTTTGTCATTTGTGTCTCACCCGCACACATAGGGGTTGTCCACCAGGGGCCACGACCTGCCTTGTTCTGCAGCCCAGACTGTCCCCACCATTAGGGGCTCCAGTGAACACCAGAACTCTGGTTAGACTCCGCGCCCTGGTGAGCAGTCTCCTACAGTACGTAACATATACATTCATTAAAATCAAATTAAATAAATCAAATATTTCATTTACTTGGGTGGTGGTATGTTAGGCTTCCACACTGTGGTGGCATAAGTGAGAGTCAATATATGTACAATGTGCTTGCATAATTACATTATATGTCTCTGCGTGTATAACTTGTACAATAAACATTCTTTAAAGCTCAAATATGCTTGTTCATTAAATAATTTTAAGCATTAAAATATTAATAACCAATTACTAAAACAACAGTGGCCTTGCTACCATGGGTGCAGGGGGTAGAAATGCTACGTGCTCCAAAGGAAAGACGCTTACCCTGTACCCATGGACAAAATGCTAGGAGTTATTATTTATAAACAGTGCTCAGCGTTCACAGACTGTGCAGTGCAGTCAGCGAATAGCGGTTACATTGACACATGCACTACACCTAAAAAGATGTCATGCTATGAACCCTACTTCTGCCCTTGTAGGACAATACACCTAATACTGTATGTTGATAGGCACTAGACAAAAATCTAACCCTGAATTTAAGGTCAGTTAATAGGGCTTTAAGACACCATGGGCCAGATTTATAACCTGGGAAAGTGGAGATTTTGCCTATAGAAACCAATCAGATTCTAGCTCTCACTTTCATACTACATACTAGAGATTGTCAGCTAGAATACAATTGGTTGCTATGGGCAACATCTTCACTTTTCCAAACCCGCAGCTTAGTAAATCTGGCCCCTGTTGTTAGTAATGCCTTTATTCTCTGTGTTATGCCCCCTTCCAGAAGCGAATATTTGTGGCAAGCTACTTTATAATAATTGCAGGAGTTGTGCCAAGTGCTGTTAGGTTCTGGCACAAGTGTTCTGTGCTCCTGATGACTTTGTATTCTGGTTGATGACTATCATTGGTATCTATAATCACAATGACTGACTGTAAGTGCAGAAGTTCTGGATATGTTCTAGCGATGCATATGGGTCTATTAAGGTTACATCAACTTTCCAGTTTACTGGTAGTGTAAGAGTGGAATGAAATGTTTCTTTGATTATTAAGATCTATCTCATATCAGATTGAAAAAGCTATGGAAAATCAACACAATCGCATAACTTATCCTTATTACAGCCCAGCTTACAGCCAGGAAATAATTCTATTCTATAACAAAGGTGTTACTTTTCATAACTCTTTTACAGTGTTTAATAATGTTCCTGGCTTAAATATCTCTTCTGATCTTGTATAAGCTGCAATGCCCTGACGCCTACACTACTAAATATGCAATAAATTCTGTATATCTATCCCTCTGTCTGTAGCTACTGATGCAAATGATCATTCTAGTACTATACAAATTATTCCATAATATACACAATGGCACAAGTCAGATGACAGTGTACAATGGTTATTCCGCAAATGTCACCTGGGGGTAAATTTACCAAACTGTGAAAAAGGAAAAATGGGGATATTGCCCATAGCAAACAATGGGATTCTACCTGACATTCTCTACTATGTAATATGAAAGTGAGAGCTAGAGTCTAATGGTTGCAAAAACAGAGGGTTTCTTTTAAGTATTAAATGGCAATATTTGTATAAAAACACATCCCTACAAATGTTAAAAATATTAACTGGTTAAATTTAAGCATTAATTAACTTTTAAAGCACATTTTATAATAGGCAATACGCAATACTGATTTTTTTTAAAGCCTGAATAGCAGTGTATTGACGCACATTCTACCGTCATCATTTAAAGGAGTGTACTAAATTTTTAGGGGTAAAATATGTTTGTAAATAAAACAAAACATATAATACATGCAAAGTTAGCCTTACAGATTTTAATTTTCCTAGCATTATTCTTGCATATTCTGAAGTAGACTTTCATTTGATATCTGGTTATTTGGAGTGAAAGTCCAAAGCTAAAGTTATTTGTATTATATCAAATAGAATCCTCTGTGGTTTGTGGTCACAAGCACAAGCTGTTTGTAATTTGAGACATTTAATTTTGTTGCGACAATAGAATTAGTGCCTAATTTATTTCAGGGTTTTTTTTTATATGTAAGCAGGGATATCTTAATTATTTATATTCTAAACTCCATGAGCCTGTTTCAGAGCTGAATGCCTGGCTGATGGCTTAGCATGTCTCTGCAGTGTAGTTACACTATGTGGACATGTTATATCCTGTCTCACCCCTAGGGGCAATCTTGAACTATTGTGTGCCTCCAGATCATGGGGCCTGATCCAGAGCAACGCTCGCAAGCGAGCGTATGCGAATTTTCGGCAAAAAATTCGCAATGCGCATGCCCAGTATGACAGGTTCCGGTCGCCCGAGCGTCATGAGCGAATAGCGGGCGTATCGTTAGCGTATTTTTCGCTCGCTGGGCGTATTTTTTTTACGATGGTCGGCTGGGCGCCCGTTTTACTACAGGGAGGCGGGGATAGCCATTTAAATTGTACAGTATGGGCGTGCTAAGCGTATTTTCTCAGCGTATTTTCTGCGAATTTTCGTACGGCCGACGGTCGTACCCAGTGTAGGGTATAGCCGCCGTAAGCAGGGACTTTACTATGGGAGTGCTAGGGGCGTGTAGGTTGATACGACGAGCGTACGTTCGCATTCGCCCGCCGTGCGAATTTTCGTAGCGCTGGATCAGGCCCATGGACACTATCCTGACTTGCCCCTAGTGACTGGTGTTGCCCTCACAGTTAATTATGTTGTACCTGGTCAGCCTGTTCATATAGGACTTAATCTCTCTGAGCAGGCTGCTGGTCATTATTTGACCTGTGCTCCTGTTGATTGTGTGCTTGATGATTTCCTGCCTTGTTTGCCACATGTATATTCCAGTCCTGCTTGTTACCTCCTTGTTCTTTTGTGAACCCGCTGCTTTTTGTCCCTTGTGCTGGTTACTCTGTATGTATTTTTGTTCATTTGTATCTTTGTATTTGGGTTTTCTTTGTGTCTAGAATTCAGTATTTGCTGTTACTCTAATTCCTATTTGTATTTTTGTGTATACTTGTTTTTTTTTTTGCATTCAGTTTACCTCTGTGCACCAGCACCTAGCGTTACTCCTGCTTTGTGTTTAGTGCTCCCTCGGAATACTGTTTGTATCTGTACTCCGTAATTTATATTAGTCTTGTTCCCTGTTTTGTCATTGTTATTTTCATTGATGCTCCAAGTTCACAATTCACCTATTTCCTATAATATCTTGTGTACAATAATAAACACTTTGGGTTTCTTTACTTTTGTCTGGGTATAAGCGCTCAGCTACACCTGGGACTGCCCTCCAGGAATCATGACCTGCTGGATGCCTGCTGCACAAGCCTATCCCCACCATCAGGGGCTCTAGTGAAGTTAGACTCCACGCCCTGGGAGCAGTCTCTTAACAATTTTTTTGGTTTAACTGTGCATGATAAGAAAAAAAGATGCTCGCAATAAGGCCAATCTAGAACCAAATGCAAATCACAGATACTACATTTGTGGGAGAGAAGGGGATGTATTCAATGTACAGCAAGGGGCTACTTATGTAATGGAATTCAGTCAGACCCAAACGCAGCTAAATATTTGTACCAGCCACAGGGTATATTTATGTGCTGAACAATGGCTAATACTCCACAACCTATATCAAAAAATTGTGTTAGCATTTAACCATTTCAACACAACTCAAGGTATGGAAATGCTTATGCCTTATGCTGTGAGTGGGCTTTTTTGTCTCACTTCTTTTAATGACTGTACAATTATTAAATTGCCATTGTCAATTAATGCTTACATGAAGCAACACCAGCATTTCCATTAAACAACAGTGAATCATGTGCTTGTGTTTGGATCACTGTAGAATCTACATTGTGCTTCACTTCTTTGTGTTTGTTTGCAAACTGCTTCACTTGCTTAATGATCAAGAGCTGCAGTATCGTTTGAGTCTGGATTGTACCTATAGTTTTCGCTATTTACGTGGGGTTTAATGAAACACAGGTATGTGGTTTGCCGTTCTGATGGTCTGAATGCTGATGTTTAACATAATGGGCTGGATCCTGACTTAAGTAAGTGCTTGAACTTAGTTACTCCTGGGCTAAACCATGTTAATTTCAGGGGAGTCATATTTAATCTGTTGCAAACAGTATTAGAGTTGAGAGGTGATGTTTCCTATCCCAAGTCTACATAACAGTGTGATAGTAAAGCTGGTCAGTATCTGTGTGCAGTAAGCAATTCAAAGATATTTCCCTGCGTGCAAAGAATACAATTAACTTCACTCCCTCTGCAATCAACATGGTTTAGCCCAAGAGTAACTAATTTCAAGCACTTATTTAAGTTTGGATCCAGCCCATACAGTCTATGATGTAGCAACACACCGGGATTTTGGTTTAGATAATAGAAATAGTCTCAGATTGGTTGGCACTTTAATAGGGGTGCCATTTGGAAGCCCCAACTTAGCAAAGGTTCCCCCCTTGTACACCCTGTCACTGGGCATGGTTAGTATGTGTCTCCCCCTGAAATCAACATGGTTTAGCCCAGAAGTAACTCATTTCAAGCACTTACTTAAGTCTGGATCCAGCCTGATGGCACTAAAATGCTGACAACATTAACTGATCGTCATCTTTCTTTTAGACAGGGTTATTACCATGACACCACGTACTTTGTCCGTCATTACAATAATCCTGACCTTTACCCTAATTCCAAACCCTAACTCCTAACCTTAACCACTAACTGGGAAGGCACTGAAGAGCACAGCAGATACCGGGGAGAATAAAATTCAACATGGGTACTGGACGTACCAGGGAGCATAACTGTCAGCATTCTAAATTGGTACCATGTCCTGTGCCAACATAACATTTTTCTAAATTCAAACATTATGTTGTAGGCTATATCACTAGCAAAATAGCAATTGCCGCTATGGGTATGGCAACTGCATCCCAAACACAGGATGTGTTCGTCTTTTTCCTTCCAGCCTGGTAGATGTTCATTTTTATTTTTTTGCGGCAAATGGGTCTTT
>WWET01000914.1:365026-377790 GCA_011038615.1 Limnodynastes dumerilii | reverse complement strand
GGGGGGCAGGGCACTTCGAGGGACCTCGGCGGAGGGGTGAGTATTAGTAAATTTTAAAGGGGAAGCTGCCGGGCTCGCCGCGAACACAGGCGAGCCTGGTGCAGCTTCCCTTCGGGAGAAATTTTTTTTTTTGTAAATATAGCCCATAGAGTCCTAATTTGGGGGATATTTTGAGCACAATTAAGGAAGAATAAAGAGTGTTATTATGTGGCTTATAGTTATAGCAGAATCTAGTATAGTATAATATAGCTTTTTTTCTCTCCTTAATTGTGCTCCATAATAGGACTTAAAAATATAGTTGCAACAATATACAAATAATACTTAAAAGAACAGATGTACATGTAAAAAGTCATTACAAAACAAGGTACTGGTGAAAAATACAATGTATAATCAACTTGAGGAATAAAATAAAGCATAAAATAAAACAATAACATTATTGTATGTGCCTTTACACTAACGTAGGAATTAGGAAATTATTATTTCAATTATATATTGCATTGCATTGTTTTTGCTTGCCGATAAGTAATAGAATAAAGCAAAACACAAATAGTCAGCAGCACAAAAATTGTGAAACACTTTATCATAAATCTATTTATTGGTCAACGTTGGGGTATGGCAATCTGAAAAGAATGGAATAGGTCTAGGTCATTACCTGACACATAACAGCAATACAGCCCAAAATATTATAGCAAAACCCCAAACCATGGTGCACATTATAGCTGTACATATCTCTGTAATAATGGGACTGCAATACACCCAGCATATGTATTACAGCAATAAATACATAGTTCATGTACATACATGTGGTGCCCCTGAGGGGCACTGTGGCGGCGGTGGATCTGCCCTGGTGACAGCATCTGCTGTAATCATTATAATGCAAGGAATGCTGCTTGTGGTAAGAGAAGGGGACAAGGAGGGCAGCTGACGCCAGTCCCGTGCCTGGGCAGTGTGGGCTAGTGTTCCATAGCATGTGGGGCTGTTCCTGAATGCGAGGTGGCAGACTGTTGAAAAAGTAGAGTGCGATGTGTGGTACGAAGAGGGACTGTTTGCGGATCCTGCAGGGTATAAAAGGGGAGTGTGGCGCGTCAGAGCGGGGGTTCAACGGTGGTGAGCGGTCAGGGAAGATTGCACTGAGAGGCTGGTGTGCGTAGTGGAGAAAGCGGAGCCAGAGACAGTCAGGGAAGCCGGAGACAGTCGGTGAAACGGAGCCAAAGACGCTCAGGGAACGTAGAACCGGAGACATCGCGTAGGCTGTAGCTCAGAGTTCAGGATCTCCTCCGTTACCATATAGGTCCATTTGGTTGGCGGAGAGGTGACTGCAGAATTGAGGTGGAAAGGCTGAATTGGGTACCAGGGGTGTCTTGGGCTGGTGGAAATTAATTGGGGAGAGCGGATCTTTATCAGAGGAGAATGTGACATATGATTACACACTGATTGACAGTGAGAGAGCGCAACACTGTTGAAGAGACATTGGGCCTGATCCAGACCTACGACCGCAATCGCCCGCGAGCGTAGCGAACGTTCGCCCGGGCGTATAAACTTTCACGCCCATAACACTCCCATTGATTGTACCTGCTTACGCCGGCTGAACCCAGACTATCGTCGTAAAAAACGCATGCCCCTTGGGCGAAAAATATGCTGAAAATTCGCTCGCTGTACGCTCATCGACCGGAAGTTGTCATACTGCACATGCGTAGTGCGGTTTTTTTCACGAATTTTCGCTTACGATCAGCATACTATCGCTTGCGGCCGTAGGTCTGGATCAGGCCCTTTGAGTAATTTAATGCAGACTGTTAAGTAAATACTGCTTTGTCAACTACCTAACTGGATACAAGTTTAGTGAGCAGCATTGTTGAAGGAAATCTATATATTAATTCAGAATATCAAATATATACTATTTTGCCATCTACCTGATTGGATACAATTAATATTAACCTGACTTGAAAAAGAGAACAGTCCATTAACTCCAGTTCTTTAAAATAAATACAGCGATAGTTATTGAGTTATTAACACAGTTAATGTAAAATTGGTCTTTTATATATATTTTGGTTATATGAATCCTGAGATTTTGTGTATTTCTACAATTGTTTATAAGTTTATAAGATAGCTTATAGTGAGGGTGTGGAAAATTACAGTTGTTGTAGTGGGGATGAGCTATATGTATGCAACAATTGTGGTTTTCTTAAGAATAAGAACAAGAAAATAGTTATTGTCTGATAATTGTAATTTATTTTAATTATCTGTTGGACTAACTAAGTTTCCTGCGAATCAAAAGCAAGCAAGGTTTCTTGCTAATCGGAAGAACCCTAAAAGGGAAGATATTAATAAAACAAATTTATTAAGCTTTATACCAGTGTCGGTTCTCCTTGAGTTTTCTTTAGTTTTCCTCAACTCTCTGCATCTTAGAGAAAAAGTACCAACAGCACCATTCAGCTAAATGATATTCTGTGCCTCTAACTAAGGCGTGTGTCACATACATACAGCAGTATTTCCTCAACCTACAGACCATTCCCCTACAGACAGCCTCCTCACACATATATTACATTACATTGCATTACATTATAACATATATAGAGCTATAGCTAAATACTTTGGGCCGGATATAGACCCCCGCACACTTTACACGCGTGTGGGGGACCGTAGTTCCGTAATTCGTAGCGCATGCCTCCTCCATTCCCTGCTGTCGGTAGTAAATCTGGACACGTACCTTAACTTTTACGACTAGGCTGTAGCTGTACAGCCACAGGCTTAGTCGTAACGAGGCTTCCCCGCCACCGACCCCTCATTTACATGGCTATCCTCACTTGTATGTCGGGGATATGACCTTCGTAATGGAAGGGTTAGGCCCTTCTGCGTAAGTACTGATGTATGTAACTTTGTTTTCTAAATTAGTACTGACACTGTCGGAACATCTGGCGTACACATTCGCAGATGTTCCGAGACAGTGGACTTACGCAAATGACTTGCGTAAGTCCCCTGTCATACTTAGGTCAGGATCTGGCCCTTTGTGCTTTGTTCACTATATGTTACGTCCCTCAGTAACACCACTCTCCCCATATTACACACAAAAGTCACACCAATCTACACACATAATATATGGCACCCCCACAGTTGTACCACTCTTTTACATTACATATTATACCCAACAGTCACACCAGTCTCCAGAGACAACATATTATGCCATGCAATCATACCACTCTCTTCCCTTAACATAATATACCACCACAGTCACACTACTCTCCCCACATTACATATTACACCCCACAGTCACACTACTCTCCCCACATTACATATTACACCCCACTGTCACAATTCTCTCCCCACATTACACATTATACCTGTGTATTCTCATCAAACACACCCACATTACATATTGAAAACCCCTCTACCTACATTAGATATTACATCCCAAGTCCCACCACTCTTCACACATTATTATCTTCCATCACACAACAGTCCTCACGTTAAATATTATACCTTTCATGACATTGGGGTAGATCCTGAACAACGTTTGCAGTACGTTTGTTCGCGTAGCGAATTTTCGCGTACGTAAATTCGCTACGCTACCCTTAACACACCCCCTGCACGGCCGTATTTTGTGAAAATACGCTACCCAAAGCCTACCTTAACTTTTCCTAACGTAACAGAATACGTCCGCTAACGGGCGTACAGACTACGCGAACGTACGCAGCTTAGCACGCCCATACTGTACACTTTAAATACCCCCCCCCGCCTACTTCACGTAATTCGCACGTATTCGTCTCTAACGTAATTTCGGCACGCCCACACGTAATTACTTACGTTTGCAATACGTGAATTATCCTTACGTTTGAAAATACGCTACGCGAATGTGCGTATTTTCTGCGGTGCGCATGCGCAGTTCGATCAAATCTGCGAATTTACGTGTCTGCCACACGTAAATTCGCAGAAATGCGTATTTCAGGATCTGCCCCATTGAACTTAAACACTCGTGTTTTTGTGATCCCCAAACCTCCACTTTAGGTACAGATATAAAACAAGGAAAAATGAAGTGTAAAACATGAACGATTAAGAATACTTATAAAATATTATCAGACAAATAAGAGGGCTCAATATTAATAAAGCTCAATAAACTACTTTAATAGGGTTCTATATATACTCGAAGTTTAATATGCCCAAAATGCCCCATATTAAGCTATGGAAGGTATATTGAGAGGTCTTTAAAACTCTATGGGAACATGTGAAGACCTTTCATTAACAGGGCCACTGTCCACCATAAAAGTGTTCTATATAGCCCTATAACACCCATACTCTGTCTTTCCTGCCCCCTTTGTCTCTCTCACTGTCTCCACCTCATTTCTCTCCAACCCCCTCCCGAGGCCCCTTTTTATCTACAGCCCCCACCCCAGGTCCCTGTTTCCACCAAAGGACCTTGTGTCTCTTAAACCTCCTCTTTATGTTTCTGTGTTTCTAAATCCTGCAGTCCATGCCCCTGTTTTTCCAAAAACCTCAATCCATGCCCATTTCTTTCCCTGCAGCCCCACTCCATACCCCTATTTCTTTCTCTCCAGCCCCCACTCCATACCCCTGATTCTCTCCAGTCACCACTCCAAACGCCTGATTTCCTCCAGTCACCACTCCATACCTCTGTTTCAATCCAGACCCCACACTCTCTCTCCAACCTATTTCTCTGCAACCTCTTTTCTTACCTTCTTTACCTCTACCGTTCCTGTCACTCTTGGTCATGCAGGCTGTGAATTGATTGATGTCTGTATCGCAGGGAGAGGTTGGTTGCAGGTAACAAAGACACATAACAGAGGCATTTAAACAGCATATCTCCCAAAAGTCATCTGGAGGGGCAGGGCCTACACAAGGGGCAGGGCTAACATGCAGGAAAGTGTACAATAGGATGGAGGTACTTTGTGTATCCATTGCTATTCCATCATAAAGATTAAACAAGTGGCCTTGAAATAAAAAACCTATTCCTGCATGCCAGCACCAAGAGGGTGGGGTATAAACACATATTTTGACTGTGAGAGACAAAACCAAGTTGGTTTTGACATATATAATCTATGCATCTCTCTTCAGGATGCTGCTTATCCCCTGAGAGATAGTGATGCTTTGCCACTTCATTGTCACCTGTATTTATTTTACAATTGGACTACAGCTAAATTTGTTACTATGATGCTTTCTCATGTTCCGCTGCCTGGTTTGATATATGTCTTACTTTTTGACCATTCTTTCTTCCCATCTCCTGCCGGTGGAGTAGAACTTATCCACTGTTCTGTATAGATGGCATCTGCCCTTTCCCTGAACCATTATTATATAGGGATACTTGTTTGGATCACTGAATTTCCCTTTACTCCAGGCCATGCCACCTGCTATCAAGTTCTTCCAAGTACACAGTCTTCTACCTTTTTGCACTTGACCCACACTTCTTAATTAATGTTAATAAAATTATGTATAAATTTATAAATAAAGCTTTACATGTGGTTGACAATTGCCCCTCGTTTTACATAACCATTACAGGATGCTATATCTTGTAGTTTCTCAAAGAAGTCTCATTTCCATCAGGGTTTTCTAACAAATCCTACACAAGATGTAATTTACTCAGAATGGTATCTTGCCCAAAAACATGCATTCATTTCCACTAAAAACACAAGCATAATACCCTGATCAGTATGATTTATACCTATGTCGGTATTTTTAGTTGCCATATAGTTAGATAAATGGGAGTCACAATAAAAAAAATCTGTTTGGTTGGTTGCTGCAACCCCAAATAGGCTAAACAAGGAAAATATCATTCTATGATGGGAAGATGCTATTTAAAGCTCTAGATGACGTTCACACCTTATGAGCCTGAAACATTCTGCTCTTTCAGTGGCATATTTCACTTGGTAAACAACCATTAAAATTCTGATCAGAGATACACGTCTGGCAGAGAAGCTTTGCAAACCAGCAGCAGTCACCACCATCCAGCTATGTTTAATAATAGTAACTTTTACAGTGATTTTTAAGCATTTGTTAAATATAATCAAATGATTTTCTATGAAATAGTCTTGCAATTCCATATAAAGGTTCTGCTCTGACCTTCTCTGTTGCCATGGTGACAACATACATCAAATGTTACAATTCCTTCTTCAAACATTTGATTAAACATATTCCTGTCTTTAGAAACTCCTGGATTTTTCCTATTATATAGCAATAATTTTTTCTTCTTAACGTAGAATTAATTTGTTAAATCATTTAGCGTTTCATTTATAATTATTTATTATTTTCAGAAAAATACATGCAATTTGAGAAGTAGCCTCTAGATGTCACCAAAGAGCAGACTATTGCAAAGTGTATTGATAATACAGAGTTATGGGGGTTATTTATTGCCGGATGGTGGAGAAATTGACTGAGGTTTTATATTGCTCAGTACTCTGTATGTTCTAAGACAGAAGTGTAGTTGCAGAACGCCAAAGTTTTACTCAAGTGAACACAAAGGGAATGTTTGTTCACACATGTATACAAGACTATTTACGGGCAGATCTGCAAACTAAAAAAAATTATGTAGGTAAAGTTTATGGAGAGTAGTGTTATCACATCCACATTTCACTATGTGAAATAGATAAATAGATTCCATTATTAATATGCTCCCTGTTATGCCAGATATAAGCTTTTGTCTATCATTATCATATAGACCCTAGGATCAACAACCATATATTGGGCCTGATCCAGCGCTACGAAAATTCGCAACGACGGGCGAATGCGAACGTACGCTCGTCGTATCAACCTACACGCCCCTAGCACTCCCATAGTAAAGTCCCTGCTTACGGCGGCTATACCCTACACTGGGTACGACCGTCGGCCGTACGAAAATTCGCAGAGAATACGCTGAGAAAATACGCTTAGCACGCCCATACTGTACAATTTAAATGGCTATCCCCGCCTCCCTGTAGTAAAACGGGCGCCCAGCCGACCATCGTAAAAAAAATACGCCCGGCGAGCGAAAAATACGCTAACGATACGCCCGCTATTCGCTCATGACGCGCGCGCGACCGGAACCTGTCATACTGGGCATGCGCATTGCGAATTTTTTGACGAAAATTCGCTTACGATGAGCGTACGCTCGCTTGCGAGCGTTGCTCTGGATCAGGCCCATTGTGAGGACTATTCAGTTCAGTCTCACAGCGTATGAAGCCACAAATAAAGTAGTAGTCTAAAATTACAAAGAAAAAATACCCCAAAATAAATAAAACAAAAGGATTACAAGGAAGTTAAGCATTAATAAATGCTGAAGTAACATAGGTCAAATTTGTCATTTTTGCAGATTGACTACTATGTAGATTTGATTCACTGGCTTCCAGTTTTAAAAAGAATCCATTACTAAATAAAAACCATTAGTCTATGATGTTATCAGTTGTCAAAATTCTGTGTTTATTTAAATGACAGGATTTGAAACACAGTTATCCCCCTTACATATGTTAGCAAAACTGGTATCAAGGGGGCTAGGGGGCTTTAAAAGGTAAAGCAGACAGGAAGCAAAGTGATGCAAGGTTTAAGAAAGTTTGCCATAGTCAACAAGTACTTGTCTGCCCCCGCAAACAGCACACTCCATCACAGAGCACTTTGCTTCAGATTTATTTTTAAAGCTTCCCCGCATTTATAAAAAGAAACACACACGCACAAGTGAGTCAGATTTAGCTGCATTTCTTTCATCGGCTGTCATGCTCACAGCTAACGACGCGAGCAGCCACCCCAGCAACGGCTGAGCTGATTGTTAGAAGGCTTTAATTTCTGTGCAGATTTGCGTAAGAGGAGGGATGGAACACAAGGGGAAATGGGGAGAGGAGGCTGAGGGAAGAAGGAGGGGCAGTGTTGCAGCCCAGGGACAGGCATTTGTGCAGACATAAAAGCACACACGTTGTTCTGTCATAGTAAAATCACAGAAACCAAAATATATTTTTACTCAAAAAGAAAAGATGCATTTGATGGTTGAGTACATGGCACATAGATCAAATCAGATTCTGAAATAGCCAGGTCCCACAATGTCTCCAATTGACTTGTAGAACACCATCTAAGAATAAATAGAAAAAAAGGGGAAGCATTACCTCCCTGACATCCTTACATGTCTTTAATACATTGGACCACATCCTGACTTCGACTGTTCCCTCTTTCCTTTGCGCTAGATCATTTTCATCCGTTTGTGTTCTAAGCATGCATCTATGCCACCTATAGGGGGTGGGGGAGGGGGGCTTCAGTGTTTACAGGTGGGCAGCTCTACAGTATGGACATGCTAACAGACTTCGTACTTATCCAAGCTTAAGATCCACTGCCATTTTATTTTTGTATACTATGGAAAGTTTGTCCGTTTGAGGGGAAAGGTTTATTCGCTATGAGCAGAAGGATCTTTGCATTACATTCATCAGGTAATGAGAAATGTGAAACTAAAATGTGAAAAAGATTGTTATTCTATTAAATTTTCTGATAATACAGCATTACTCTATCCTGAGAGCTTCTCAAAAACAACACCATAGATTTTTTTTTCCCTGTAATGGACACAAATTTGACAAGTTTTCTTCTATCCATCAATTCACATAGACCAAATCCATAATCCATTTGTGTACATTTATAGATCTTTAAATGTCACACTATATAGTTTCCATCATTGAAGTACAGTATCCATTGATACTTTGGTGGACGACACTGAAGGGGTGCTGAATGACCAACTGACACTGGTGGACAATGGTATACTAGGGCAACTAGATGTTTAAGTGTGTATGCTGCAACAATCATGCCTGATCATTGCCAATTATACAACATTGTCTGGGCCCGATTCAATTGTCAAAAAATCGTTCGCCGGCGTATTTTTAACGCTTTTTTTTTTATTAACCGGCGTTATTTTTTTTTCTAATTCAATTCTTTTCTAGCGTTAAAAATACGCCGGTTTTTGAACGATAAAAATCCGCACCTATGAGAGGTGCAGATTTTTAACGCTGCCCTATGTTGTGCCCCAACAGGGCATGCTGATGCTTGTAGAACTACAAGCATCAGCATGCCCATGGATGGCAGGGCATTAGGCACCATGCCCTGCCATCCAGGGACCGCTGAGCAGCTGCTAGAGGGAAAAAAAAAAACTCTCTTAACGCTGCAAAACACTTCCTGCTAGCAGGAAGTGCCAGCGCTACTGAGGCTATTACCCAGAGCCTGAAGTATCGTGAGAACGTGCAAATTTTTATCGCTCAATTGCCGGCGAAGGCGTCATATTTTTACCGACGCAAAGTTTTTGAAAACTTCGCTGGCAATTGAATCGGGCCCTCTGACTGTTTAATTTTACAGATCAAGTGATGTCTGATGTCGATGTCTTTGGGTACCACTGTTATCAGAACTGCTCTGAGTTTTCCTTCTCATCTCTACCTTGCTGTATTACACCCGACGCTTCCCTGATTTGCTGTTCAGACCCACCTCTGTTTCATGCTCATATTCCTGTAGCCTACCTGGGCTATTTCATCAGTGTAAATGTGAGTGTGAAATAAAGAAAAAGGCGTTCACCTTACCCCATAGTTGCACTGCTGTTCTTCTTCTCTACTCTAGACACGACTGGACGCTCTGTCCCTGCAAGACTATGCTGACCTTCAATGAGAAATGAATGAGTGTAGGATGCACTAAAGCCAGACAGGAAGGGGGGTGCTCATGCTCCTCTCTGGAAGGAAGTACGTGACTTTACTGACTCTGTTGTTTAGAGAGTACTCACTTTCATATGGCCATTAGAATAGGGTGGAGCATAGACCGCCATGGCCCAGTGCTATGCTCGTTGCCTAGGGCGAAAATCCTGACTGGAACCCTAGGGCAGTAAGGATTAAGGGGGAAATAATGCTGTGAGGAGATGGATGTAGTGCTCCAAAGGTATGCCTGGTGGTCTACGGAGAAAAAAGGTTAATGTGTAGAGGATTCTGGAAGTAGATGGAGTGTTCCACAGGTTTCCTAGTAGCTTAGTAACATGATGTTTCCATGTAATGTGCTTCAGGATTGAGTAAAACATTTTCATATTATATTTTGAGTGTTTCTAATATGAATGTTGTTATTTTACGTTTTCTGAGTAATATCATATTTTTTATTTTTAAGTGAAACCCCCTAATCCCCTTCTCCTTTTGTGCATTTTCAGCACAATTAGAATATCATAGAAAACATACACATCTGAATTGCAGGTAAAAAGATGTGCAATGTCGGAAAGCTACAGTGCAATGCCCACATTACATTTAGTGCTCAATAAACTATTGCTAATTTGCATATAATTGTGTATGATTAAAAACCTCCTTTATGTTGTCTCCAGGAGAAAGAAGGTGTTGTACATCTGGGTATATGCCTAACATTTTGAGTCAGGGCAGATGCAAACATGCCCAGAGAAATGTTACAAGTAGTAATAACAATGTTGAGTTATTTATGCCCACTGCGAAAATAAACAGATTAAGCTGGCATTCTCACTCATAGACACTGGCTTATTTTAATAGATTAAGCCTGACATGATCTTTGGTCAGAAATTCCTATATGTCAGATGATTAAAGTAAATATATCATGCACACACAGCATAGAATAACAGTATGTAGGTAGGTTGTAGTGTCATCATTGAGCTTCTGACTAATATCCATATGGTCGAACCGTTGTCGGTCACCGGTTAAAAGATGTAATTTCCGAAATAGGGACATCCAAAAGTTCCTTTTCAGATGTCCCTATTTCGAATACTCCACAGTTTAGAATTTTTTTTTGTTTAAATGGGTGAGTAATTCTAATTCGGAAATACCGCCGCCGCCGATATCCCGCTGCTACCGCCGGACCGCAGGGAAAGGTGAGTAACCTCTCCATGGTGCTGGGAAGGTAGGGTTAGGGTCAGGCTGCAGGGCAGGGAGGGTCAGGGTCAGCCTGCAGGAGATGGAGGGTTAGTGTCAGGCTGCAGGGAAGGGAGAATTAGGGTCAGGCTGTGGGAGATGGTGGCTTAGGGTCAAGCTGTCAGGAAGGGAGGCTTAGGCTCAGGCTGCAGGGAAGGGAGGGTTAGGTTTAGTGTAATGAGAGGGGAGGGTTAGGGTTAGAATTAGGGAAAGGTTAGGGTTAGAATTAGGGAAAGGAGTGGGGGACTATTTTCTCTTACCTTTCGGAGCACCGAAAGTTCAGTACTCTAGGGATCGAAATAGGGCCATTCTAAGCGGGGACCCATACCCTGGTTGAACATATATACTTAAAGTACTAGTTCCTATCAAATTTCTATCCTGCATACTAATACTAAATTAATTGTGCCCACAAAATGGCTGCATCCACTGTGTGTAAGAGGAAAGTCTGCTTGGACACTATGGTCAAATTCAAGAGTTACAGACATAGAAAAACACAACTATTATTCATTACATCTGTTAAAGTTAAAACTAAAATATTGTTGAATCACGTCAGAAAAATTTCGGGTATCTCATGCTCAGATGCTGGTTACCATCAGTTGGTTATTGCTCGCCAGGTGTTCCATTTTTTTTACCCAACTTTAATCTTATGTGTCACAATTTGTGAGCATATTTGTATTATTATTGATTAGCTTTCAGATTAGTTATAAATCTGTTCATGTAATGTACACCCAGGACAGGCTATTGATTGCTGTTACAATATTGATCTGTGAATGTTAATGTAATTTTGATATTCTTAGCTATGTAGTGCTTTTCATAGTGAATGCTCCTAACAGCTTTATAAGTCGGGGAGAGAAGATAAAAAGGCAGAGGCTGTGTTAAAGTAATACAACATTACTTGTAGGCAAATTTAGGTATTTACATAACACTACATTAGTGTTTTGCATTTAATTACTAATCTGCAGTTTTTGGTAACATGTTTGCCATATGTAAGAAGTAAAGGTAAATATGATATTTTAGTTTCTTCACCTGTTTCATTCATCCGGGAAGATGTGTCAGCACAATCTCTTGATTAATGAGCCTCTTACAAGGGGGATTTGAGACAGTGTATGTTTAAAGTCTGCTAGTGGTTAACTGGAGAGTAAACCTCCAAAGGAACTCTTCACTCAGCTGTGAAAAGTAAAATTGGTTTTGTTTTACACTGTGGATTCTACTCTTACATTACTTTTTAATGCGAATACCAATGATCTCCTTTTTTTATCATTATTTGCTGTTCCTTACACCTGACTGCAGAGTCTTACTAGTGCCATAAGTGGAACAAATATCTATTATACATGTGAGGAATCACGCTTTTCTGAAACTCTTTTTTTTTTTTACATTTTTATGTACTGTATGTGGGAGTGTAAAACATTTAAACTCTGCTGTTAATAATCCCCAGGTGTTTGTAATTTCCTGCTCTGTTATCACAATATTCCATTGGTTCTTACACAAATTTCTCACAATTCATAAAACATTTTAAAAACATACACCCCATGTACTGTACAGCATTAGTGTCATTTTACACTGTGTACCACAAAAGGGTTTTCGGTATCTGCTTTAGATTGTTGCAAATCTTACCTCCCAGTCTGTCTGTTATTGCCTAAGTTTGTTTTAGAATGTTTATTTCAAATGGTAAAATGCTACATACTGTGCAACCATTATATAGAAATACATAATAATAACCATAATAATAATAGTGGTTCATATCCAGAGATCTCTCTCTCTCTCTCTCTCTCTCTCTCTCTCTCTCTCTCACACACACAAACACTCTCTCTCTCTCTCTCTTTCTCTCTCTCTTTCTCTCTCTCTCTCTCTTTCTCTCTCTCTCTCTCTCTCTCTCTCTCTCTCTCTCTCTCTCTCTCTCTCTCTCTCTTTCTC
>WWET01000914.1:333447-360948 GCA_011038615.1 Limnodynastes dumerilii | reverse complement strand
CTGCTATCTGAATACCTATATGAAATAGTTGATTATGTTTTGTAATGTACTTTATGGTATTACATTTGTTAGCAGAATTATAGAAGATATATGCATATGAAAGTAATGTGTTAATGTAATAAATGAACTGTTTTTTAGCATGCTTAGTTTCATTTCACTTATACATAAGATGGGCTATGTCTCCATTAGATGGACATATGAGAGAAGAATGACTGAGAAAATACATGAGAGTGAATGACTTAGCTACACTGAGTGATTAACAGAGATGAATGGTCAGTGGCTAAATACTAAATCAGTCTTCTCAATAGTGTGATGGGCACTGCTGCTTTTATTGCATAGGTATCCTTAGGGGAATGAGCTCATTAGGACAAAATGCTTCTGGGACTCCCAGGAAACTGACCATGCAATCCATCCAACCAGCTCAATGATATCAGAGAAAGTGAGTAATGGCAGGTAGAGTAGTATAAAATGTGAAACTACTTTGGAGAAGAGACCCAGGCCTTGAACATATAACAACTATCCCATGTGTATAATGGAAAGTAATACAAAAAAAATGTAAGACTAAAATGAATATATTATTGCCATTTAAAAATATGTTGTAATATAAACAGAACATTGTAGTAATTATATAATGTATTTGTTATATTTTTATATGTTTTGACATGTCTTATATGATATAATTTAGTTCCATGACTGTAGTATCTTGTGGAATAATGAGGAGAAAAGTTTCCATGTTCTAAGATGAGATTATATGGTTGTTGCAGGTCCATATTTTTATTCTTTTACGTAAGGAATTAAATCACTACAAAATTGTGTCGGTAGCTGTTTGCTGATAGTAAATGCCATGACAGCAACCCCACCACATTAATGTAAACTGCTGTAAGTTTGACCAGAGCCACACAAAGGGGGGGTTAATTGTTGCCCAGAAACTACTACAAAAATATATATAAATAAATAGTGGGGTATATTAGGGGTCTGGAGATGGAACACTATGTAAAGTTCATGTGAAATATATAAAGATTTTGGAAATGGCTGTGTGCAGTATGTAAAGGTCACACAATATACAGTATATAATATGGAATTACCAGGCCCTAATATATATTAATAGACTTCTAATATACCCCACACCTATTTTACATATTTTGTATAGTGTGCCATCTCTAGACCCTTAATAAACCCCACATGTAATACATGTGTTATATTAGAGGTCTGTTTGTCTATATACTATGTTTAGCATGTCATTCCCAAACCCTAATATAAACCACATATAGTATGTGCCATTACCAGATACAAAGGAAAAATGCCCTAGCATACTACTTACTAGTAACCAGTATGTAACCTGCCATGAACATTAGTTACACACATTAGCAAACATATGACCTAACAACCCCATGTGAGGGATGCAAATTCATTTATTTGTTTTGCGTGCAGAAATATTACTTATATTTTGCTTATGGCACCCAAAAATTGCACAGCTTAATTTTAAACTGTAATTTAGAGTTCAAATAGTAAATGTTACCACTCATGTTCATAAGCACAGTTGTAATTTTCCTCTCCTGCAGTTCAATGTGATTTTTCTACCCACTTTAAATGCTCACTTCATATAACACAAGAATACATTCTTTTTAAGGTGGCCATGTAACATACATTACATCTGAATAATGTTCAGTTTCTTTCTTTTCTTCCAATGACATTTGAGAATTGCTGAAATGATCTTTAACTTTTTAGTCTCCTGTGAAATGTTCAAAGACATGGATAATTGATATTGCTTTTGCTCCAGCTTTGTGTTCTTCTTTCCATTTTCCAGGTGACAACACAGGTGTAAAATCATCAGCCCCTGGCTATTGGTCTCGCAGTCTGGGTGGCAATATTGGACAGAGTTTTAATTGAATTCTTTGTGACTCATAACATCTTAACCAAGGATTTACAAATGTCAGGTTTTGGTCTACATGGCATTGTATTGGTTTTTTTTTTCTGTTGCCTTTGGAATTGTGCAAAGTAAAGTAATCACATGGATTATGTGAGATGATTTTTTAAGGGGGGGGGGGGGTGGCAATGTAAGCAAAAAATATCTTTTCCATTTCTAATGAACTAGTTACATAATGAACCAGATCCTGACCTCAGATGCTAGATCCCAAGAGCAGCCTAACTCCCATACAGCCAATTGTACAGAGTTACAATAGCAGGACCCTATCTTTATACTTCCACACCATGTCCACATAAAATGGAAATTATGATTGCATGTAAAAACTTAACTCAGCCCTTACGATATGATTTAAATCCATCCCCCTCCCACCTTCTTAATGTATGCAACCTACTCAACCCCACCCTCTCGTCAGAAAGGCTTGCAGCATGAATATTTGGATACTAAGGATCCATGCATGGACACAAAATATGGCCATTTTATGCTTACATAGAGTGGAAAAGATCCACATTTCTTAAGTTTGGATTCAGTGCAATGTTCTTTTACAGGCGAAACTCGAAAAATTAGAATATCGTTCAAAAGTTCATTTATTTCAGTAATTCAACTTAAAAGGTGAAACTAATATATTATATAGACTCATTACATGCAAAGTGAGATATTTCAAGCCTTTATTTGTTTTCATTTTGAAGTTTATGGTTTATAGCTTATGAGAACCCCAAAAGCAAAATTTCACAAAATGTGAATATTACATGAAATAAAAAAAAAAATAAAAAAGGTTTTTAAATACAGAAATGTCAGCCCTCTGAAAAGTATAATCATGCATACGTACTCAATACTTGGTTTGGGCCCCTTTTGCACGAATTACTGCCTCAATGCGGCGTGGCATGTATGCTATCAGCATTCTTACACCAGACTCTGGGACCTTGGTTTCCAAATGAGATGCAAAATTTGCTCTCATCAGAAAAGAGGACTTTGGACCACTGAGCAACAGGCCAGTTCTTTCTTTCTTTAGCCCAGGTAAGATGCTTCTGACGTTGTATGTTGTTCAGGAGCGGCTGGACAAGAGAAATACGACATTTGATGTCCATGTCCAGGATCTGTCTGGGTGTGGTGGCTCTTGATGCACTAACTCCAGCTTCAGTCTACTCCTTTTGCAGCTCCCCCACACTTTTGAATGGCCTTTTCCTGACAATCCTCTCCAGGCTGTGGTCATCCCTGCTGCTTGTGCACCTTTTTCTTCCACACTTTGCCCTTCCACTTAACTTTCTATTAATGAGCTTTGATACAGCACTTTGAGAACATCCAACTTCTTTTGCAATTTCCCTTTGAAGCTTTCCCTCCTTGTGGAAGGTGTTAATGATGCTTTTCTGTACAACTGTCAGGTCAGCAGTCTTCCCCATGATTGTGAATTCTACTGATCGAGACTTTGAGACCATTTAAAGGCTCAGGAACCCTTTGATGGTGTTTTGGAATAAATTGCTGATTAGAGTGTGACACTCTGAGCCTACACTATTGAACCTTGTCACATTCATCTAATTTTGTGAGATTTTGATTTTGGGGTTTTCATAAACTGTAAGCCATAATCATAAAAATTAATACAAATAAAGGCTTGAAATATCTTACTTTGCATGTAGTGAGTCTATATAATATATTAGTTTCACCTTTTAAGTTGAATTACTGAAATAAATTTACTTTTGAACGATATTCAAATTTTTCGAGTTTCACCTGTATGTCTCTGAAAGCAAAAGTATTACATTCATTGGGCCTGATTTAATTAGCCGCGATGACAAAAAAAGTTTGCAATGCACTTTTTCCCATCACATACGGTATAAAAAGTAAGCAAATTTTTATACGCTATGGGGTGCACATAAATATGCGGAATTAGCTTTGCACCACAAATAACGCGGTGGCAAAGCGAATTAAATTGGCCCTTTGCATTAGCTTGACTGGCAAAGAGTCTGGAGCTCATGCCCACATCCGTATGGGCTGGATCCAGAATTAAGTAAGAAAGGCGACTTAAGTACGCTATATGTGTAAGTTGCCTCTCAGTGTGTACTGCACAAGTGCAGTACTTCAATTTCGCCTCGGATCACAGCCGACAGATGCTGCATTCTGTGAAGAGTTCACTCTCGTACGCGATACGTATGGCAGGTGAGATCCAGAATGGTAATCACACAACAAGGTACGTAAGACCCACCATTCCCTACATGGCCTTACGCATGCAGAAACTTAACTTCTGCATATGGAAGGCCCATTACATGCAAGGGGAGAGCAAAAGTGCTAATATTACTATAATATCACTGTAATACAATATCCCTATGCTATCATTATACTATGGGCCTGATTCAATCAAACGTGAAGGCCACATTATTTTGGTCGCGAAGGTAAGCACGCATAAAATCAGCTATCACGGTAGCCAAAATCCTTAGATTTTAAGACGCACCTCTGTGGGGTATGTTTAAAAGTCCACGATAAAAATTCACACATTTACCTTCATGACCAAAATAACGCAGCCTTTGCGTTTAATTGAATGGGGCCCTATAGGCATTTCTTTTAAGTAGCTTCCAGTTGCTATATTATGATTTATGTGCCCAGTAACAGTAATAGTAATGTCTATGCCATCAGTAATTGGAAATTCAAGGTTTGTAGTTCAACTGCAGAAGTGATCAACAACAAAAATTGCAACAATCATTTTAAGGCCAAGTAATTATAATGCCTGGTAATAAGGATTGGCTATAGTACTACCTTACAATTATGGCAACATTTGCATCATTATCTTTAAAAAGAATGTAAAGAACATCATGCAAGAGAAGTCTTTATACCAACCAGTTCCAGATATGGGACACTAAATAGCTTATATGGGTTGCATGCTCCGGGAAACGTCATTTTATACTTACACACTGCCAACAGCTAATTTTCGGCTGTGTGTATTTTAGAATATGAAATAATTAGATAATTATTAGATTATGGCTATTATGAAAATCCTGCTGTAGAACTGCCACTGGACCCGACACTCTGACAACCGGACAGGTTAGTGCTGGGGAAGGAATATATTTTAGTAGGGTAGTCTTAGGGTTGGGCTGCAGGGAAGGGAGTCCTAGGGTTAGGCTGCAGAGAAGGAAGGGTTAGGGTTACTGTAATGGAAGGGGAGGGTTACGGTGAGAATTTATTATAAAAGTTGGGGAAATAGAGAGCGGCGCTTACACGTCTGTGGCTGGGCAGGAAATTTCTAAGTAGCTCTGTCTTTGGAAATGGGGTCTTTTCAGCGGCAACCCGCACCCATTTCATACGTCATGTCTTCTTGCTTTGCTTGGCTTTGTCGTCTTCAGCTACTGTAGATGTGGAACAAACAAATATATGATGTTCATCATAATCATAATAATGATAGATATACTGATCACTTATCATTCATGGGATAGATGCATATAGGGGGCGGAGTGATGTGGCTGTGTCCCGGGCGCCAAGATTTCTGGCGGTGGTCGTTGATATATGTGCCTAGAATATCTAAGGTAAAGGGCTGCTTCAGTTCTTCTCTATATTTTCCAATTACACAGGACCAGATCCATAGGTCTGTCCGTTTATCCACTTATGCATGCATGCGCCCTCCATATGTTACGTTAGTTATACTAACGTAACTACCATCATACAAAATTTTGTTCCATACAATGGTAAATAAGAATAAATATACATGCTTCCCCTCCGCACACTAAGGCGGGCGTGGAGAGGCATGTATATTTTACAACAGTGTGTGTTACCACCCACATATGTGCAGATAAGCGGTTGGACAGACAAGCTGATCCGCAAGTGTGACTTAAGATTGCCTTATGGCAGCGTACGTCACACTATTTGCGCACAAGAGACGGGAGTGACGGGGAGTTCACTCCCCTCTCTCAAGCAGATTTAAACACCCCCACACGTACACAAAACGTGCGCAGGCGTGTATCAGGTCCACAGTCTTTTCATATGTTCATTAGCATGTTTTGGAAACATGTTTTGGGTTTCTGGTTTACAATTAATTGAAAGTGAGGAGTAAAAGAGTGTTGTTTGGACAAACTATTTTTTAATATGACTAGTGCAATTTAATTTGAATCTATTTGCACGGTCGTTAGCTTTGGTGGGTGTGGGTCCTCGCTTACAGCGGCCCTATTTTGATAGGGCCGTTTCCTCCCAGCTAGTTCGCAACTGGAGGCATTGCAATCGATCCACAGAGCACCGGGCTTTAGGTGCTCCGAAAATGTAAGAAAAAATAGACCACCACTCCTTCCCCTAATTCTAACCCTAACCCTCCCCTCTCACTACCCTAACCCTCCCTTCCTGGCAGCCTGACCCACCATCTCCCGCAGCCTGACCCTAACCATCCCTTTCCCTCAGCCTGACCCTAACCCCCCCTTCCCTGCAGCTAGACCCTAACCCTTCCTGCCCCGCACCCTGGAGAGGTTGCTCACCTTTCCCTGCAGTCCGGTGGTCCGGCGGTAGCGGCAGGATATCGGCGGGATTTTCGAATAAGAATGGGTGAGTATGCCGATTGGAATACTCACCCATTCTAAAAAAAATTCTAAACAGAGCAGTATTCAAAATAAAGAAATCCGAAATTGAACTTTCGGATGTCCCTATTTTGCAAGTCAGATTTTCTGACCGGAGAATGTCGGGTTTTGCATGTAAACACACATACTGAGCAGGTTTGTTTTTACTGCTACTTAGAGTTAACTTAGGACACATTATGGTTAAATGGTCAATGCATTTAGACCCCCCTAACCCTTCAGTGCAACTTGTTTTTGTTCAATAGGGTGAAGCCGTGTAATAGATGGGAATTGGTAGATTTTTCCAATGATAATAGCATGTTGCCTATATATAGTATTAATAGTATGCTGGCAAGTAGGAATTAATAGAGTCCATAGCCTTAGACATAGCCCTGAGCCTTTAAAGCCTCCCACTGAGATGCTTTGTGGTCATATATTTATACAACTTTTCCACTCTCCATTTCCACAGCTGTCCCATTAATATGATGAAGCTGACCACAGAATTACACGTTATAAATGTAGGCTTTAAACCACATACAGAGAGGCAATCGGCTGAAATGACTCTGATTTCAACACTGATCCTGATTACTGTTAGCATTTAATCGCCACTTCCCTTGATTTCTGAATGCTTCCAAACCTATCATTACACATTCAAAGCAAGCTTCCTTGCAAAGTGTTATTTACGTTATAGGGGAGCAATGTAAATGCAAATTTCTAATGACGTACAGCTGCCAGATAATCACAATGTAAGCATGTTTCTTACCACTAAATTCAATGTGCAGCATAATGGCTCATCAGACAATATTTCAATGAATACTGTATACTGTATGTATATTTATAAACACATATAAATTCAAGCACTTTGCTTGTCATTTCTGTACCAGCTGTTTGTGTGAAATGTCTGCTTCAATAGCACACACCTGCAAATCAGAAATATTTGTCTCTTTACACTACATTTTCTTTATTAATATTATATTTATTTCTACTTTCAATAAGACTTAAACTTAAGAATACAAAATATTTTTTTTAATGCTTCTTGTGCATTGAAATCAGATCAGACATTTCAAGATAATCATAATATTACACAGTGGGTTTGCTTTAGAAACTTACTATGTAATCTAAACTGCTTCTGATACTTACAACACAAGAAACAAATTATTTGGAAGGAATTATTTGGTGCTCACTTTAAATTCAGAATTATCCTTCCATCTGGAGCCCCGGGGGTAACTTTGGACAGGATCCAGGCTCCCACAAAACATCAATTTTGCACTGTGTGCTGTGTGTGCATGGACACACTATGATTGTGGCTCTCACATCAGTATCGTCGTGATCCAGAATTATTATGCCAAACATTTCTAAGTGAGGTTGGATTGGAAGTCCATAGAACTGTATGCAAGTGAGGGTCCCCCTTTTTCAGAGTTCCAAATATGGTTCACTTATTTCTTCTTTCATTGTACATGAATGAGAGAAGTTTAGTCAATACACAAAAAGGGGGGTCGCACCAGCTCTATAAATACACCATATTATATCACAAGACAAGAAGGGGTGCTACCGATAGTTCAAACACAATAGCATACAAAACAAAAAAAGAGAGAATCTATACTCTGGTTGTGCATCTGGTTGTGCATCGTAACTAGTTCCTGAGAGTGTCTGTATAGATTCTCTCTTTTTTTTGTTTTGTTATGAATGAGAGAAGCAAAGTCATAGATGGAAATTGGTTCATGCCACTAAACTTTAAAGTGGGAAAGAACGATAAGACAAAGAGAAAGCAGGATTCAAGGTCTTGAATAAAAGTGAAAATGTATCACCAAAACTACGAACTAGAGAGTCTTTTTCTGCCTTGTGAAATTTGCTATTCCCCTACCTACAAAAGTCAAACGAACCACATTCTAGCAGGTCTCAAACCTGCTACATCAGATAAAATTCAATGGGCTGGATCCAGGCTTAAGTAAGTGCTTGAAATTAGTTACTCCTGGGCTAAACCATGTTAATTGCAGGGGGAGTCAAGTTAATTGTAGTCTTTGCATGCAGGGATATATCTTTGAATTGCTTACTGCACACAGATACTGACCAGCCTTACTATCACACTGTTATTTAGACTTGGGATAGGAAACATCACCTCTCAACTCTAATACTGTTTGCAACAGATTAAATATGACTCCCCCTGAAATCAACATGGTTTAGCCCAGGAGTAACTAAGTTCAAGCAAGCACCAATCTAGCCCAATGTTCCTGTTATCTGAAGCTAAGGCAGTATTCCTAGAAAAAAAATTGAATTATAAATCCACATTGTGCACTGCCAGCCCACCAAACGAGATGAAAATGCCACACAAAAAAGGTAGGTTGAAAGATGAATTCCAAGACCCCAAAATTAATACAATGAAAATCTATAAAAGATTGGAAATAAAGAGGAAGTCCATCTGCCAGACTTGAAGAAAACAGGAAGTCAATTCTCCAGGGAAAGCTATATAAAGGTAAGATGTTATGACTATTGGAAATGTTCCCTGACAAACAACAATACCAACTGACTGGACAACTGTAACCACCTGACCGTATAGTTGAATTTAAAGTCAGAAATTTAGTGAGAGAGAGGCATCAGTAAGAGTGATAGAGAGCATAATGGGGTCTATTTACTTACCTCAATGTTTTTCAATGAACGATGCTTCTCCTCGCAGTGAGTCTGGCAGCTTTTTTTTATTAAATTTACTAATACCCCACCTGTGAGGTCCTGCAATGATCTTCAAGGTCATCACATGACATTTTATTCATGCAAAGTATAAATAAATTCCTGTGCAAATCCCAGTATGAAAAACACGGCACATGCAGTTTTACTTCTTTCTTTTTTTTAACATTAGTAATATTTTAAACTTTTTTTTTTTATGTTAAAAATTAATTGAAAAAAAATGTATTTTTATTTTATCATTTATACACATAGGTTTATTCCAGCGGTCTCCCCATACATGCCCCCCTTTTTCCTCCCCCTAATAACAGCTATTAGGGGGAGGCAAAGAGGGGTATATGGGTACATTGCTGGAATACTTACCCCTAACCCCAGCTTGAGATGGCATTCATTTTACGCCGGGAGCAGAGTGCAAAACTCCGCTCCGAGGCTTCGTAAATATAGTGAAGCGCCCGCCCGCCCCCTCTGAAAAAAAGCAAAATCACAAAAGTGTTGGAGCGCTCATAGTGCTAAAAGTGCACTTTAGAATAGCTTGTTAGCCTGATACTTAAATAATTTTAGATTAGCCCTTTTGCAGCGCTCTGCATTTCTTTCTACCCTCTGAAAAAACTTCATATTCATGTGGAAATGCCCATTTTCACATGAAAATGAGCATTATCGCATGAAAATGATCTTTGTAAATATTTCTACTATTTGGATCACACTACAAGGGAAATACATTCATGATAGCGCTCATACAACTTTTCGCTGAAGATACATTTGTCTATACATTTAGTAGGGTCGTCTTCCTAAAGCACCTCTGTAAAAGTACATTTACGTGTACAGTTGAAGCTCTGTAATAACAATCTGACAGAGGACACTTTATTACATACTCTAGTATCTGCTCGTTAATAACAATAACTTAGAAGTCAATAATTTGGCAGCAACTGAATGCTTAAAAGCATGCTGACATGACCAAGAGGTTCAGCTGTTAATCAGTGACCATGATCATGATATCATTTTTAATGCCAGGTGTGGTGATTTGGGGATGTCAGAGACAGTTAATGCCATGAGTTTTTTACAAATAGAAAAAAGTCTATATGATTTACAGAGCTCAAAGTGGGGCGGTCTACAGGGGTATGCTATACTGTCACTTCTCTCACTGATTTATTTGAAAATCTTTAATTCTCCATTCACATTTATTTCTATCACTTTTAAATGTCCATACCACTAATTCTAAATTTCCACTGGTTTACACAGTTGGGGTGGATCCAGCATAATAATATATATTGTTCAACCAAAACACCACTGACAGGTGTATGGATAACATTGATTTTCTCATTACAATGGCTCCTCGCAATCAGTGAATCAATGACCATGTCGTGGGTGCTCATTTCGTGAACAGCGAAGGCTAGCTCATCTGGTCAAGCCCCATAGAAGAGCTATCAAAATTGCCGAAAAATTTAATGCTGCAATGATAGAAAGGCTGCATCTGGGACTGCATAGCCGCAGACCAGTCAGGGTAACCATGCTGACCCCTGTAACTTCTGAAAGCACTTACAATGGGCATATGAGCATCAAAACTGGACCATGGAACAAGCTGGTCTAGTCTAATGAACCATCATGTTGATGGACAGGAGCCTCTGCTTCATTTACCTCAGGATGCACTGTGGGAAGAAGGGAAACAGGTGGAGGCATGATGCTCTGGGCAATCTTCTGCTGGGAAAGCCCTTAGTTACGATCTGCTATTCCATACATGGCCTTCTGTATGTGGAAACTTTATGGTAGGGTCCTGCATGTGAAAGGTCCATATTTGCAAGGGGAATGTAGTCGGTATGCACTCCCTGCTCACCGACGGAGTTAGGACTCCATTGCCGAGGCTAATGTACGGAATTTACACTTACTTCTGGATCCATTCAATTATTTAAATGCTGTGGTGCCAGTAAATTCCAGAAATACAGCAAAGCAAAGTCTGATTTAGTGCATGTCAATTGCCATACAACACATATAACCTTACTTATACCTGTTTTGTCACAGGAAACTAGATATGCATTTCAAAACAACAAGGAAACCAATTTTATATTATTATTATTTTTTAAATAGTGCAAATGCAGAAACGCATTTGATTCTTTTGTATTTCCACTGGGTCACACCTTTCATGTCTGGTTATATTCCCTTAATATACTAAATTAGGACAATAGATCAGTAAATCATATGATTACTGTTACTTCCACCTACATAGGTGAATAAGGGAATTTTTGTGATAACAGCAAAATATGTCAATGGGGACTAACAGAATTTATGAGTTATTAAATGAACAGAATTCTGATATCCAGGCGGTCAATAATTATATTGAAGTTATCATTTGGGAAACTCACAAATGGGGAGGTATTGATGGTATGTATACTTCTTCTTAATGAAATATGATAAACACCTAACAGGTATTAACTTACAGAAGTTCACACCCTGAATGTATTGGTAAAACAAATGTAATTATTTTATTTATGTAACAATGAGCATTTATGATAAATATGTGTGTTCACAAAAAGTGTTGCCACTTCTGTTGAAATTTTGAATTATTTTTCAATGAAATAGAAGGAAACTTTAGTTTTGATACTCGCCATGTTTAGCTGACAAGCATGTGTAGCCTCGAGCTCATGATTTTCAATAGGTGGATTCTTAAGTTTTCAGCCACGATAGTAACCAAAATAGAAAAAAATCTGCACCATCAGTACATTATATTAAGTGCTGTAATTATAGGATTTAATACAATGTATTTTTCTATTTATCCGGAAAGTATTCACAGTGCTTCAATTTTTCCAAAATTTATTATGTTACAGCCTTATTCCCAAATGGAATACATAAATTTTTCCCCTCAAAATTCTATACACAATACCCCATAATAATAATGAGAAAAAGTTTTTTGAAAATTTTTGAAAATTTTAACATCCCCGTTAACAATCCTTTGTCTCCTGACTCCTCTAAGCTTTTTTCTCTAACCTCGGACTCCATTTACTAAATTTTCAGTAGATAAAGACCATTTTTACCATTTTATCTTCTTAAACGAAGGCTTTACTATTTACAAAGTTATGATCCCCAAGGCTGTAGCACCCACAATCGCCAGCAAGCTCTGATGAATGCGGGCCGGCAGATTGTTTTATTTACAAAGTATCTGTGCGGATTTTAACAATTTGCGCCAATACTCCCCGTATACCATTCCTGCGGTATGCATAGGGAAACCGCAGGAATACACAGATTAGGGGCCAGATTTACTAAGCTGCCGGCTTGGAAAAGTGGAGATGTTGCCCATAGCAACCAATAGTCAAAATATCCACTTTTCCAAACCCACAGTTTAGTAAATCTGGCCCTAGGCGTGTTTTTAAAAATAACATTTTTTTTTACTGTGTTTTGTTTTAATTATTATTATTAAAAACAAATAAATAAATGTAAACATTAAAATTAAAACAAAACCAAATAATGAGAGTTAAGTTACATGTCCGGTGTCTTTCTATGGAGTCCCACAGATGAAGTCCTGGTGCATGCACAGTGTTTTCAACTTTTGAGACTTAAACATTTTTAAAACCCCCAAAAGTTAGCCACTGCGCATGCATCAGGACTAATGCTTTAAAACCTACTCACACTCATAGAAATCTTAATTTCATTAATGTTGATCAACTTTCTCAATCTTTGCAGCAACTTCTTTCCACAGTTCCTAATTTCCACTCTCCTGATATGGTTGTATCTCACCTTAACAAGGCCCTTGATGAAGTCACTCCAGCTACTCCTCATACTCCATGACGACCTCAACGTCAGCCATGGCACACTAAGGAAACATGAGAACTATCCCACAAAGCAGTGCTCCCCAAGACTTTTAAACTTACACCAACACTTACCACACTTATCGAAATGCTCTGGATAATGCCAAACAATCCTACTTTCAAATCTCATTTCTACTCATCTTCTAACCCCAAATGCTTTTTTTGTACATTTAAGTCCCTACCGAGCAGTCCTGTACAAAATTCACCAACTTCCATCTATGCCAAAGATCTTGCATTGTACTTTAAAGACAAAATTGACAAGATCAGACAAGAATTGTCAACCTCTATCTCCTAATTAACTAACATAATGCTAAGCCCCTTTCCTCCACATTCTGTCATCATGTCTTTCCAACCCACAGATGAAGAGGAAGTATCTCATCTTCCTACTCTGCTATCTGTCCTCTTGATCCTGTACCTTCACAAGTCAGTCGATGTCTATCTTCTGTTCTTATTCCAACCTTAACTACTATTTGCAATCTTCTCTCCCTTTATTCAAGCACTCCAAAGTAATATAATAAAATAATTTTATAACAACTCTCCCTTTAATTATTGTCCCATTTCCCAGCTTCCATGGCCCTCAAAGTTGATAGAAAGACTTGCCTACACTCGCCTCACTCACTTCTTCTCTTCACACCATCTTCTGGATCCTCTTCAGTCAGGCTTTCGTTCCAAACACTCCACTGAAACTGCACTGACCAAGGTGGTCTACGATCTAACTGCTGCTAAATCTAAAGGTCACTACTCTCTTTCAATCCTACTGGATCTTTCTGCTGCTTTTCACACTGTCGACCACTCTCTTCTCATACAAATATTACAATCCCTGGTTATTTAGGATACTGATCTTTCATGGTTCACATCCTACTTATCTAATCACTCTTTCTGTTTTAGCTTTTCTGTATCCACCTCCTCTGCTCTTCCCTTATCTGTTGGAGTTCCACAAGGTTCAGTGCTGGGTCAATTGCTTTTTTCTATCTATACCACTTCCCTTGGACAGCTAATAAAGTTATTTGCTTTCAGTATCATCTGTATGCAGATGATACACAAATTTACCTATCTACTCCAGATCTCTCACCAACTGTGTAGGCCAGTATAACTGAATGTCTTTCTGCCATTTCATTCTGAATGTCCTCCAGTCATCTTAAACTCAATCTCTCAAAAACAGAGCTAATAATATTTACACCTGCCAATAACAGTCACCCACCTGATCTCTCCATCTCTGTCAACAACAATGATATAATCCTCACTCATAAAGCTCGATGTTATGTGTCACCCTTGACTTTGAAATGTCCATATATAAACTGTTTTTCTTGTTACGTATATTTAAAATACATTTACAGAATACGCAAATATCTCACACAAGACACTGCTAAAACTCTTATTTATGCACTAATCATCTCTTGCACTGATTATTTCAATGCCTTTCTTATTGGACTCCCGCATTATAAAACTACCCCCCCTACGATCCATATTGCATGCAGCAGTTAGACTATTTTTTCTTGCAAAATGCTCTTCTAGAGCTGCTCTACTCTGTTAGTCTCTACATTGGTTGTTGATATACTACAGAATCAATTACAAAATCCTATTGCTAACCTACAAAGTTATCAATAACACTGCACCCACATATATATCCTCACTCGTCTCAAGATATATCCCAGCTCGCTCTCTCAGATCTTCACAAGACTTGCTTCTCTCCTCTACACCAAACAAATGCTCTGATTCCCAGTTACAGGACTTCTCCCGTGCTGCACCCACTCTCTGGTATAACCTTCCTCGTCCAATAATACTATCCTCTACTCTCCAAATTTCCAAGCACCCTCTTAAAACTCATCTTTTCAGACAACCGTATCAATTTACACAACTTACTGCTTAATAGTTGTCAACCCCATTTACAACCACTGTGCTATCTGGTTTACCATTCTACATTCTACTTTCCATACTAAAATTACCCTCAGTGTTGCTACTAACTATTCTGTGTGACTGGATCATACAGAACACTGAGCACTTTTACCTTACAGGCTCACCTGTCCATATATAGCACTTGTCCTTATGTATTAATCCTTAATGTCCTATAGAGTATAAGCTTGTGAGCAGGGCCCTCTTACCCACCCAGTCTGTCTGTTAGTACCCAGTCTTGTTATAATGATTGTTAAAATTGTAAAGTGCTACATAATCTGCTGGAGCTATATAAAAACCTGTTAATAAATAATAAAATAATAAATAACTGCCATAAAGTCCGCATGAGATGAGTTCACCCCCTTTATTATTTGTAAATGATAAATTCCCTGGTAAGTGTCCTTAGGGAGTAACCAGCCTTGTACAAATGACACATAGTACATAGTACCATATAGTGTTTAGTATCTAACCATAAGTATTCATTCCAGGAATATGAATATTCTATTATTAATAATGACACATCTACCCAAGGTAATACATATGTTCTCAAAGTCTTTGCCTAGCGCATAATGAGGTCACAGTCCTGGTTGTCCAAGCACCTTCTCCTTGCTAGTGGGGTGGGGGAGGGGGGGATAGAAATAAGATTGCCTTTAGTGGAGAGCAATAGCTCTGGGTCTTTTTTCATGGCAGTCCAGTCTACCTAGCTGGGGGAAAGGTCAATTTTCTTTGCTATGCCTCTAGCCAGAACATTTACTCTCTGCAAAAGGGGATTATTTCTGTTTTTTCTTTTTTGTTAATTGCTTTGTATGTGTTTTTCCTAGTCTTGTAATCTTGTTATTGTTAAATCTTTTTTTGTGTAATAAACGTTATACTCTTTATGTAAAATGTAGTATATTGGAAGCTATACTGTTGCATAACAGTTGGGGGGTAGCCCATCAATAAAATACTCTCAGGTACTAAAGAATCCCTACCCTTTTTTCCCGTCTAGCTTCCAGTCAGTCCATTTTAAAGATAAGAAATAGATAATGAGGGAGCTATAAAGCTTAGCCACATATAAGGACCAGACCACAATCATTTCTGAAATGTAACACTGCTGTGTGACTGGATCATACAGAACACTGCTTACTTTTATTATACAAACTGACTGCTCCATTGTATGATATATAGCACTTTCTGTATGAATTGCCAATGTCCTATAGAATGTAAGTTTGCAAGCAGGGTCCTCTTACCTACCCAGTCATGTTATATTGATTGCTAAAATTGTATAGTGCTACCTAATCTGACAGTGCTTTAGGAAAACCTGTAAATAAATAAATAAATAAATAAATATAACACTCTCAAAATCTTTAAAACTTGTGGTGGCTTTGGCAGCCCCAAGACCTGTTTTCATTATCTCCACTTTCCATACCTTCTTTTCAACCACTGAATGGTGTTGAAAAGGTCAAAGGTTGGGTTTAAAAAAAACGTATTAGTACCTAGTGGTGTTCTGCTGCACAGTGAACCTTTAATAATGACCATTTTACTATTAGATAATGAAAATCTTATTTTTAGATGACAAGATTTTCTACATAACAAGATGCTATGCACAGTTTTAACCAAGCAAAAATGTAAACTAATATCTAAAAAAAATTGTATTTATATACTTTATTTCCAGAGTTATTAAACTGTGCTGGATTTCTTCTTTGTTAAAAGTTAAACTCTATTTTTGAATTGAAGTAACGTCTTAGTAAAAATAGGATGTCTGATGTTTTTTTTTTTTTTTTTATAAGTGGTTTCATTACAGGCAATAGAATAAGATGTTATGTGTATATGTAATAAAATCAATCGGAACCTAAAACAACAGCCTGTGTTAATGGAATTGTTATGATAATGTTACTTGATGGGACCGAGGCTAGTAAAACTGTTGGCAAGGTTTTCATGCAGAGTCAGGAAATGTGAAAATGCATCCTTCTTTCTCAACCCCCTGAATAATACATTGAAGTTATATACGTGTATATGTAGCACAAAGAGTACGGCCTCACCTGGAATAATGTTTCTTGTTCTGGAGACCATATATTTCAGGGTTGCCGACATCCAAGAGCCGGCAAATTTCCAAGCAAGTGACTTGAGGCCCATGGTTTCATGGAAACCACAGCCTCAAGTCCTGCCCCCCTGCCTAGCAACATTAGTGTTGCTAGTGACAGAGAGGGACTTGATGATGCAATTTGTGCCATCAAGCCCTGTTCCGCTCCCTATTACAGCTAAAAACGGGTAAGGATTAATCAGGGGGTGGAACTTAATGATGTGATTTGCATAAATTGCATCATTAAGCCCTGCCCCCTGCATGCATCTATAGCTTTTCTCCTGGATTGGCAACCCTGATATATTTAAAAGGACAAACATACACATTGCAGACTGTTCAAACAAGAGCAATTAAATGGTGCATGTCTTGCATCACAAATAGAAAGTAGTAGATTTAATGTGCAGAAAAATTACTTCATTGAAAGGGTAGTTTGTAAGTGAAATTTCCTCCAATAGGAGATGGTAGAGCTTTGGATAAATATCAGGATATCCTTAATCTTAAATTTTGATATATTTATATACTGTATGTTTTAAGCTTTAAGGGGTGCAACCACCATTTTGTGTGTACCAAGTCTGAGATAGCATCTGTGAGGGGGTGCTGTTCCAAAGTAGCAATTTTGGAGACTTGGGGCCATGCTTATTAAACTTTACTTAGTGTAACTTGCCGGAGGTTGCATGTAATCTCCAGCAAGTTTAAAATCGCTGAATTTACAAAAGTCAAATCAGTAGAAAATTGACAGAGATGAGGGTTAGTGAAACTACGGGGGGTTTCACAAGGCAGAGCATAGAAATCGCTGTATTTACTATATTTAGATTTGTAAAATCTCTGTAAACTCGCCTCTAACTCTAGCGAGAAAATAGAGGTGGATGTGAGTGTTGATTTCCTAGAAATCGGCACTCATTTTGTTAAAAAAAACCCCCACCTTTAAAAAAAAAAAACCTTAAAAATAAGTCAAATCCCTGCCACGGCATGCTATTAACCATAACAATGCTGCGACATATAGTACTAGAAGGCACAACATGCCCATGTATTTCAGGGCATGCTGTGCCTTTTAGTACCATAAGCGACAGCATGCCAAGGGTTATTGGCATGCCGCCGAATATAACTATGTGGTCAGCGTTAACTCTCAGTATAGCATGGTAAATGGTAATCAGATGTCAAAGAGAGCTGCCCCTCTGCTCACAATGCTGAGTCTATATACAGTTTTCAAGGCCTTGCCTTGGGTGGAGTACTTATACATAGACAATAATACATTAACGAGAGTCTTCACAATGTAAATGCAGAGAAGACTATCTATACATCATATGCCTTCTAATCAGGTTTTCAATATTTTAGTTTTCAACAACCACACCCATGACAGTCAGCATTGTCACACTATACATATATTATATCAGCAATTCATTGAAACACCAAAATTACTTCTAATTCCTACATAAGCATTTTACATAAAATGAATACAATTTATATAAATATGATAAATATGTCACTAAAAAGAATTACTAATCCTATATTATCTAACATTATGATCCATAAATTATGCCCCTGTTTCTCTAATAGTAAATTAACATGCCCGTTCCACAAATAGTTGATAACCATGCCTCGGTCCAATAATAGTTTAACAACATGCCCCGTTTGAATAATAGTTAATAACCATGCCCCGATCTGCTAATAGTTTAACAACATGTCCCGATCCACTAATAGTTAATAACCATGGACCGTATTCACAGATCCGTTTTTGCATGTGGTTGCGTGCGTATTTTTAGGATCGGATAAATTGCACATGCGTAGTAACTTTTTTCATGCACATTACTGTAAGTAGTATTTACGCACGTAAGTACTTTCGGTACGGACTTGTGAATCGCACTTAGGGACATATGAACGGGGATGCGTATATTTGTGTACTTTTTACACACATATCTGTGAATATGGTTCCATGCCCCGTACTAGTAAAAACACATACCCCTTTCATATTAATATAAATACCCTCGCCCCTCTCCTATTGATATAAATAAACATTCCACATTTTAAATATTTAAACATTCCCCCTTTCTTTTAATTAATAAATTTTCCCCAACATTTCTTGTATTTTTGTATATTTTTAAAAAGTTTAAATATGAATATCATTGTATACCAAATGTAGTGATCTATCATTAATGACATTTGTATTAAGATGAGAGTACGAATTGTATATGATACTATATATTGTGTAGTTTATCATTGTTCTCCAATGAAATATGTAGAAGACAATTCTTTGTCAAACTTCTTTATTTGATACTGACAATTAATTGGATACTGTGTGTGTGATTATAATTAAAAAATAAAATTTTTTTAAAATAAATAATGTTATTACTTACTTTTCTGAAGTCTTCTATCTTGCTCATATACATCGTTGTTCATGGCCGCCTTCTTCTTGTTGCGCTTTGGTGACAGGCCCCTTCTCCTGGGTCCCTCGGTGAATGACTCTGCTGTAAATACAGGACCCCTATTTATACCTTCTGATGGGAACATTTTTGTATCTGTGTGTACTCCCCATACCTTGCTAGCACCTGCTCTATATTAACTTATAAATTGATTTAAGCAACCTCCATTGTGTGTGTTTATATACGCATCTGTATCTTGCCATTACAAAGCTGCTTTGTGCAGAATACATCTGGAATATGTGTGGTGACACTACCTACTAAAATTACCTTAATCTAATTATTAAACAATACCAAGTGCTATGAATGCAATGCAATGTTAACTCATGTTCAATAGTAGATTTTGAATGAGACATTGGATAGTAGTAACCAGTGGGTGTTTTTTTATGTAATACTCAGGAGGGCTTAAAATGTAATCCACTAATCCATTAAAAAGTGTGCACACTACTAATTAAATATGCAATATTCAGAAAACATTCAGAAACTTACAAATCTAAGAAAAAAACTCCAAATTTGATGTAGAATGTTACAAACATAAAATCAAATACAATAATATTGTAATAGCATAAAAGCATGCACACAAATTCCCATCATCATAAGAGAGGCCAATTCTTAAAGTGAAACAAATATAAAATAAATATTAAGGATACTTTTAGGCTTATAAGGCAATGTAAATATTGGTTAGACATTGGGGGAATATTTTTCCTTTACTATACTGTTGACTTTGTAAATATTTGTGTTATGAACGGGTTCCAAGTTGAACATATAAATTTCAGCATGGCACATAACTATTGTTGATAGTAAAATTGTATCAATAATCATGCAACTGAATTTATGGTGCAACTGATGCTCCTAAATCTCACCAGGTTCCTCTGACTAAACTCAATTTGGTCTCTCCTCATTGGCAGAGTTCATAAACTTCCCATGTGTGATGACTGTGATACGTGATGTCACCTCTTACCTTATTTAATTAAATAACAGACACAAACACAATTTTTTGTAGGAAATAAACATTTTATTTAATAAATTCACTTAGTTTAATTAATGCAGTCGTCTTATGGAAGAACTGCCACTAAATTTTGATGGGGGCCATTGAAAGCAGTAATTGAGAACTTTAGACCAACAGAAAATAATCAGCAATTAAACATGTATAAATTGACATAACAATCACAATCAAACCAGACAACAAAAGGTCTAACACATGAGACACACCCCGCCAGCCTAAAGGCTCCTTCCGAGTGCTACGCGAGACCGTCCGTACAGACGATTCTACAACCCCAGGCATTTGACATCATACCATTAAACTATGACAGTTACCTTATGCAGACTCCTTTCCACCACCAGTTATACTTCCATGCCAAAACGTTGTGCTTTCCTCCCAAGATGGTCAACATAAAAGAACGTACACCTATAAGAATTATAATTGTTCGGGAGGGGCGGGCAAATCCAGCAGAAGAAGTGATATGAGTCACGTCCGCAGCAACTTAAGAAAACTCTGCTGCCCCTCCCATTCCCTCGCCCCCGGGAATCACATTACCAATTGGGTGACAAAAGCAGGTGAGTGACATCACTGATCACACCGCACACAGGAAGTTTATCTCTGCTCCAGTTAAATGAATTAACCTTCCGCTCCTTTAAACTTCCCATGTGTGATGCCTGTGATACGTGATGTCACCTCTTACCTTATTTAATTAAATAACAGACACAAACACCATTTTTTGTGGGAAATAAACATTTTATTGAATAAATTCACTTAGTTTAATTAATGCAGTCGTCTTATGGAAGAACTGCCCCTAAATTTTGATGGGGGCCATTGAAAGCAGTAATTGAGAACTTTTGGACCAACAGAAAATAATCAGCAATTAAACATGTATAAATTGACATAACATTCACAATCAAACCAGACAACAAGGTCTAACACATGAAGCGCACCCCGCCAGCCTAAAGGCACAACCCTCTTTCCGAGTGCTATGCGAGACCGTCCATACAGTTGGTTCTACAACCCCAGGCATTCAACATCATACCATTAAACCATGACAGTTACCTTATGCAGACTCCTTCTCGCCACCAGTTACACTTCCATGCCAAACTGTCATGCAAGTCAGCTGCTTTCCTCCCACGATGGTCCCTCTGACCATCCCGCCACCATCAAGACCAATCCAAAACTTCCTTAATGGCTACAGCTAAGTCCCCTAGAAACAATCTCATCCCCTCATCCGTTAAATGTACCCCATCCCACTGATATAGCATGGGGTACATAAACTCCTCCATGCTGGCTTAAGAAACCTTTCACTGACCTGTTTACTTTCTTTCTAACTTTGTCCATCACAGCTCCATTGCACGAGTACCGCCATACACGCCTGGGGACAATCTCTGACCACAACCACTTTACCTGTGGCCACCTACTTATTGCCAGGTGTAAATCATTCTTTATGGCCCACGACAGCCGGAATGCGGCCAATGTCGTTAAGCCTAAGGTGCATGATGATAACGTCAGGGGGCCCACACCCTACAATATCCTGAGCCAAGCGTTCCAACATAGATGACCATAACATCCAACGTACACCTTTCCAGACCACATTCACAACCAAACTCACGTCCCAGTCACTCATCACATCATGCCTTGCAGCCCAGAAAATGTATGAATTCCCAATCAACAATACAACCCGCCTCCGCTGGGCCAATGCTGTTGAGAAGAGAGAAAAACAGACAATAGCATTATAGCACAACATATAAATGCATATTTTTCCAAGGAAGCTAAGGAGGTAAAGGAGAGGGCGCACGGCACCGGGCGAAGGTGAAAACCCTCATCCTACCCTGTCTCAGACTATATAGACTATGGGGCAATTACTTACGCCAGGGGTGTCAGAAGGAAAAAGCCCTTCGCGCTCCATAAACTTGGTGTAGCGGGCCAGCTACCAGGCTAATCCCGGGAACCATGTCCGGACCGTGTCCCGAAGGGTGGGGAAAGAAAAGGAACAACTAACCATCAACTTTCACAAAAGGACATGACATGCACAGAACAATAGACTCAAATATATTTGCTAGTACACCCTTGGATCCGTCCAGATCCTTCCGAACTCTCCTCCTCCAATGGTCGCAGGTAGGTCCTGTAAGCCTGAAACTTGCAGCACCCCATTTACTTGATGTCATCCACTGAGTGACCTTGAGCTGCAGCCGAGGATGCTGCGCCGAATCGAAACGAGGGTGTCCCATAATCATCCGGGTCCAGACACAACCACATCAGTGTTCTCTGCAAAACAACTGTAAACTGATAGCAGGACAGCGAAGAGTAGTTTTTATGAGCAAGCCATACTGGACAAAAGTGCCAGCGAACGCAAAGCTAAACGCAGTCTGAAACAGCAACTTCTCGTAGCCATCACTGGCCACGGCTGCCACTGCTTCCATCATCCGTGCCAGACAAATGGCCGAGATTGGTCGCCTTGAGTCCGGGGCCACCGGTCTCAGTTTCGCCCAACCTCCCGGCGAATTAAAGATTAAGAATGCCTTCATGACATCCCGCTCACCATGCAGATTCCCAAAAAATGCAATACCGGCCAGGGCAGAACTTATGTATGCACAGGATCTACCACTTTGATATTCGTGGAACACAAAGTCATAAAGGCAAGCCCTCCAATCAGTCCCCCCCCTACCTTGAGTCTGCCGATAACTCAACCACTCCTCCCAGGCTGCACGGTACCTTCGCAACGTTAAGGGGAGCTAGCGACTGCAGCGCAAGGTCTCTTATCCCCGGCCTGCCACCTGCCAGATGAATACGGGACACATGGTGTGCCGGTCAGCTCAGCGTCAGGGGACAGTTGATAAAACCTAGGCTAATCAAATCTGGAGAGCGCATCCGCCAATCTGTTATCAACACCAGGCATGTGTGTCGCACGGAAATTGATGTTAAACTCTAGGCAATGCAGAGTGATGTGCCTGAGTAACCGCACCACCGGATGCGCTCTGCCGATTAATGACCTGGACTACGCCCAAGTTATACCGCAATAGGAAACAATTCCAGCAGCGCTAAGTTCTTAGTCCATCCACACGTGTGCCATGAGCTCGGCCAAGCTCTGGCCCACCACTTACCCTGAAAATAGGCCCCAAAACCAGTACCGCCTACCTCGTCCGTCAAGAGCTGCAGCTCATGAATAGACACAGCAGGGGGAGCCCAAACCCTTACACCATTGAAACGGCCCAGGAATGAAGTATGCGCAAGACACCAAGTAGCCCATGGGCAAGCACTTATCCACGTAAAAAGAGCCCTGCATCCTGAAACCCATAAAGCAAAATGATGATGGATGGAGGGGAAGAAGCCTAAAGGCCGACTCTATATCCAGCTTAGCCATAAGGGCACCACTCCCAGCGGCCTGTACCAGCTCTAGAGCTGACTCAAATGATTGATAAACCACCCGTGCACAAGACTGCAGAATGGCATCGTTTACCGAGGACCCTGGGGGATAGGACATGTGTTGGATAAGCCAATATTTCCACGGAGCCTTTTTTGGAACTACCCCAATGGGTGAAACTATCAAATCGCGAAAGGGGGTGTCAGAGAAAGGACCGGCCATACAACCAAGACTAATTTCCTTGTATACCTTTTCCCATAAAACCCCTTGCAGCTGTGATGCAGATTTCAAGTTACGTGGATAGGTCGTAGATACTTGCCCCACAATTGATAAGCGGAAACCCTCCTGAAAACCATTAAGGAGAAAAGAAGCCATGTCCTTCCTAGGGTATCTAGCTAGTCACCGAGCCAGGGCGTCTATTTTGATTGGTGTTGGTGCTAGCCCTAAATCTTGGTTGTTGCTTATTAGGCGTCTGCGAGGAGAACTTATTGCATGACTTGGCTGGGTGGGGGCCGTTACATTTAAGGCATGAGTGTCTGAAGAAGTATTTAACCCCTCCTTCTACAGCTAGAGTTGTTGAAGCCGTAACACTTACCCCGCCCAGAGAAGGAGGGCGCTGCCACGCCCCATGCTCGGAAACCGCTTGGCTGCCACAACCTCCCTGGGGGGCTCGTAAGTAGTGCGCAACACCTCCAGCCAGAGCTCGGCATGCTTCTCCCCAAAGGGGATGCTTGCTTGACCGTCTGCATTTAGACGAAAGAAATCATCGTACTTGCGCCAAGCCGGAACTTTCATTGTGACATGGATGTCTTGCAGTAGGTGAAGGTACCGCACCGAACCCACATGTTCCCTCGGTCTAGTCTCCAGATAAACTTCAGTAAACGTGCACCATGCGGTGAGCCATGTATCAAAATTATGGTACTGCTCCTTCGCAATGGCGCCTTTCTTCTGTGCCGTGCTTAAGGCCTTGTGGCTATCAGTGATAAGGGCAACAATATCTACATACTTCCCTTTCCTGATCTTATCTTTAGCACGCAAGCGCAGACCCCTTGTTACTGCTGTATAGTCACAGAAGATTTTACTACAATTGGGTTGAAGAGAGGGGGGGGCAGCGGCAGTAGCCGCCTTTTCAGCTATCTTAGTTGCCCTCTTATGTAAATGCCTATCAATTGCTTTCCTAAGACTACGTGTAGGGTGCTTAGACGCGTAGGCTTAAATGGACGTAGCTGACGAACATGTTGACATTGATTTCAAATCTCCCTCCCCCTCCTCGTGTGTAACATTGTCAGACTCATCGGGTGCCATGTTGGACGCTACAGGCTCCTCGTCCACCTCCGTTACTCCCTGCGGGTCCTAACCCGCCGGCTCACCAGGCACTTCTTGTGCGTTTTGTTGGGAAGCCGCCGCCGCTCTCCTGGACCTGGCACGGCTTCTAGGAGGTGCCTGTGAAGCTGAAGGATGACAAACACCAGCTCGTCTCTCAGACCCCCTTGCCAATCTTCATAGGAAAATTGAGATCCCAAGAACTTAACTAAATAGTCCTATGTTAGATATTTTTAAGGTATTTTGGTACCCAACAGCCTCCACCTACTTTCCCTTCCAGCAAAAGGTGTGTTGTGACCTTCAGATGAGAAATGTGGGTATGGTGTTTGGGAACAGGCATACACACCCATAAATCCTTCATCAACATTGCTAGAAACACAAACATTTTCTTATGGCTAGAAGTAAGCACCTTTTTTTAAAGGATACCAGATCAGGACATATAAAAGGCACTTTGGGCCAGATCTATACCCCCACACGCCTTACATGCATGCAGGGATTTGAGATTATACAAGGTAGAGGTGAGTGCATGTCCCCGTCACTTCCCTTTATCGTTAGTAATTCTGGACACTTATGTGTCTAGAACCCTACCTTAACTTTTACAGATTGATCTGCGTCAATACGGACAAGTGCCAATGTTACACAAATAACTTGCGTAAGTCCCTAGAAATGATCAGTTCTGGATCCGGTTCTTTATATTTATTTATTTATTTATTTATTTATTTACAGGTTTTAATATAGTACCTTCTTAATACAGAAGGCTTTACAATTTTAAGCAACCTGTTAACATCAGTCCCTACTCTTTGTTACTTACAGTTTAAATTCCTCAATGCAGAAGTGCTACCACTTACTGCCCTACATATCCCTACAATACTACTTTATAAATGTAATGTTACCATAATACTGAGTTAAACATTGAGTAAAGGAAACAGTAGAGAGGTAACAAAACTTGTGTCTGTCCATTCTTCTTCCAAATCTTCAAAATATCCCTAAACAATAAACTCTAATCACCATACTTTGGATTACTCTCATTAAACTTGAATTGAAGCGCTGTTAGAGCAGTCTGGGAGTTTGTGGATCTGGAATGTGATACCAATCTCTAATAAAAGTTTGCAGTCTCTAACAAAGATTGCAGTCTTCAATTCAATTCAATATTTTCTATATTTTTAACAGGCTGAGACAAAGGGCCTGATTCAATTAGCCACGATGATGGGAAAAAGTACGTGTGGCGCTTTTTCCCGTCATATACAGTATGAAAAATGGGCAAATTTTTATACACACCTCTATGGGGTGAACTGATTCATGGAAGTATATAATGTTTCTTTACATGTACCTCAAACTGCATGTAATTACTAAAGCTTATTAGTTTGATTAATATTTTTTTTATACATATTTGTAAGATTATTATAAGAAAATATGTTGTTACCGTGATGGTTGGAGTAACTATTTTTAAGGTCTGCAGCTGGAATTACCAGATCTCATTACACAGTGTAAAGATAATTTCCTTTTTCCTAATAGCGTAACATTCATATAATAATAATAATTCGCAAATATATTCGCACGCAATGCGAATTAATAATAATGCACGCAATGCGAATTAATAACATACGCAAAGTAGTTCAGTAGATACGCATATAAAACAATAAGGAAAAACAGACGCAGGTTGTGTTCCAAAAATATTCACATCAGATTTACTTCGAATTAACAATCAAACATATATTACAATTAGCCAAAAATACATTAGATTCTTACCGGTGTATTCGGGGATCAGATCTGTCCACTCTCAAGGTTTCAATCCAGAACTCCTCTGACTCTCTGTTTCTAAGAGTCAGCTTTTATTCATTCAAGAACAATGGAGCTATGACATCATCACAGCTCGTTGTTCATTGGAGGATCTCTTATCCCTGGGATCTCATTGGTGAGATCCCATTGTCCAATGAAATAAAAAGCAAACAAATCTGATCCCTTTACAGTACTAGGAATATTTAATACTTTTTAGATTGCTCATGGTTTGTAAATACATTTAGCGACACTATTGAAATTAACACTAAAATATGCACCTCATCACAAGGATTCTAACAAGTACAAACATTACATATTAAATTTTAGTACCACTTGTTTGGCGAAAATATTTAAATAAAATAACATACAACGATGGAAAAATAAATTAAATGAATTTAAACTGATGTAAAAATTAAGGTCTACATTTATTATTAATCACATAGTATTTAACATTTATAAGAATATATTTGTAAATACAAACGTGAAAAGAGCGCGAAAATTCGCGCTCGTGCGTTCGCATGAATGGGCGCGCTCCAAATGCGCTCGCACACATGCGATCGCATGAATGGGCGCGTTCATATTTTCGCGGTCTTTTCAACGTGGTAATCCCTCGTCATCCTTTTCAGGCAATATGCGAATTTTTCATAATTGTACATAAATATACACAAATGCGAATATTCACATACGCATTTGCGAATATTAGCAAAAGGGAAGCATACTTTATTTTATGGTCTTACAATTACGTTTTTATTTTAACA
>WWET01000914.1:235457-270750 GCA_011038615.1 Limnodynastes dumerilii | reverse complement strand
ATATACACACACATATACACATACACATACACGCACACGCACTCAGCACTCTTGCAATTAACCACAACTTTCTATCTTTAAAATAAATAATAATAAACTAGCTATGTGTTTATTCCCGTACATAATCCATATGTTAAGAAAAATGGAGAGAATTCGATTACGATCACTGAAACACAGCAGTAACGTGGTGAATTCTTGTATTTGTGGTGCAAACTGTTTATTGTTTGTTTGTTTTTTTCATTTTATTGGGACTTGTAGCCCTGCAGGGTACGTCTACTGCCCTGTGCACAGCAGCATCACATGCTTACTGCTAACAAACACTGGTTACTTATGTGAATACTGTCTATAGGAGACCTTTAATAAACGGACCAATGGGAGAACTCGTAGCCGTGACCAATAGGGGAGCAGCTCTCATTTGCGGCCAGGAGGCTTCTCCGAGATCACATGACCGCGCTCTCAGGCCCAGGCACTGCTGTGATCGCTGCAGGTAGGGTAGTGCGACAATGTTGTCTCTGTAGCCGGTACTTGGGAGAGGGGTTTATCGAGTGTAGTGATTCTATGCATTAGGTTTCACTTTATATAACCGGGATAGATACGGATAGAAACTGTCCTGGTCATACCCAGGGTATGGGAGCTCTGATACCATAAGCACACATCAGCCCTACATGGGGTTGGGAGATTTGTATTTACACACTACTTGTTATAAGTTTGGTTAGGGAGTTGGATCGGTGCAGTAATACCACACACACTAAGCAGCTCTGATTATACCTGGGTAAAGATTGGAGCTTCATTTAAATACACAACGCAGTACTTGTTATCAGGTGCTATAATACCCCTGGGGGTTATAGTGTGGACTATATATCTGAGTGGCAATTTGAATAACATTTAAATTCTTACATTAAGCAAACTGTAAAAAGGCTCATGTTCCATCCACTTAATAGGGTAAATATAAAAACTTATATTGGAGCCTAAATACTTCCTGTAATCATGCTTTAATTTTGTGTATTGTGATTAATATTTAATGCAGTGACAGCTATTTTTAATTGAGTTACGTGTTCTCATTTTTTAGTGACTATAAATGTATATGTTGCTCTCAATCTCTATTTTTAATCACTGCAATCATTGTGTTAGATTTTTGCTGGCACAAGACATGGATGGGAAAGTAGGAGCTATGGCTGATGATGGTACGATTGACTACTCTGTACATGAGGCCTGGAATGAAGCCACTAATGTCTATTTGATAGTGATTCTTGTGAGCTTTGGTCTCTTCATGTACGCTAGAAAGTGAGTTTTTAGCCTTTATGTTATAAGTTTTGACATTCCGCTAATTTAACCCCTGTGTTTTATTTTTAAGGATGCTTTGAAACTCTGATTTTATCGAGGAATTCACCAACATCTAAAGCATAGTTGCCAACTCTCCCTGAATATCAGGGAGACTCCCTGAAGATTGGGTGATCTCCCTGAAGTGTTTGGTAATCTCCCTGATTCTAATTTCATCCATTGAGGTCTATGGAGATTACCAATTTCATGGAGGCCAAGATGTAATGATCTTGTTAATCAGCTGCAGCGCCACTTGTAACTTTTTTATAAAGATAGTAATGAATGTATTCACTGACAATTTAATAATCAATAAATACTGACATTTTGATTGTAAAATTGTTTTCCTGGCAGTGCTAGATACACCTATGGGTGGAGCTATTCACAGGACACACCTCTTTGGTGGTACAGGACACACCCCTTTGGTGCAGCGCCTTGCTAGTGCGTTTACAACCACGATCTAAAGTCGCAAGAATCTGAAACTTGGCAATCAGCCTAATATCTAAATCCCTGTCTTCCCTGATTTGGGTATTAGAATGATCACATTCTAGAGATCAATCTAAAAATTGGATTTAGTAACTGGTTTGAGCAAAGTTTTTATTAAAATTTTCCTTTGATTGTGTTTATTAGTTTTAAATGTTATGGTTTATTATGTTAAATATGTATAAAATGAAATATATCGATCAACTTATTTGAAAAAGGTAAGGGTACATGGCGCTTTGCATTACCTTTCTACAAAAATACAACTCTGCCATGTATTAAAACCGTAATGAGCCTGTTATTTTAGCACTGGCTTCAAACACACTTCAAATTTAATAAAAGAGCCTGTTGCACATTACATTTTTTTACAGGAACAAGCGGAAAATCATGAGGATATTTACGGTGCCACCAACAGTCGAAACAGCGTCGCAGCCGAATTTCTATGATGACATGAAAAAGATTCGCTTACGTCAGCAGTTGGAAATGTATTACATTGGTAATGTTGTAGCTCTTCTTGCATATTTATTAGCTGAAATACTAGTTTATTGATCATTATGCAGTAAAATCATTTTTGGTGTTTATCTTCGTAGCCTTAGAAAATCTGTTGTTTTTTGGAATTGAAATTTGTATTTTTAAACTGTAAAGGTATTATTTGTTTTTAAATGCTCAAAGCGCCATTTTTCAAAGGGTTTACCTTGGCTTTGTGCAGTCATTTTCACTAAGGATTTTGGACCGGAACCAGACTTCCAATTACAGTGATATTTTCTGATTTCTACAATCAGAAGCGATGCTTTATCATGTTTGCTTATTGTCGCTAATGGCGATTGCTTCTGGATCCTCATCCTTTTTGTTTTCATTAATGATCCAATGGCAGGACGGGTACGAGCAAAAGGGGGAGCGATTAGGGAGTTAAATTATACAGTATGGGAAATCCTTACATTCACCACTGTATCCACACTTTCGATCTGTCCTCATTTTAAGGGGTTGGATCGGAAATATAAAGGTAGGGGGTCAACATATGCTCACATGGAAGCTTGGATCCAGTGAGGATTCATTGTCTGATCTCCACTGGCGCTGCCCTTGGAGATCCAATCACAGCACACCAGCCCTAGATCCAGTCCTTTGTACCTAAATATCTACAGTTGTCTAGGCATTGGATACACACAGGTACAGTGTCCTTATGTTCATTTAAAAGCTGTTTCTCAGCTTCACTGTGCATTAATCCTATCACAATGCACTTTACCATAACTGGAGATAGTGTTTTGATCTGCATTAGGATCAATGGTTTTAATGCTTAATGAATGTTTGTGTTCTGTATCATTCCCTAGGTAATGCTGTAAGGTTATCATAATGACAGGGCTGCAGCTCTTTCTCCTAGTGTTTATTTTGCAGTTTTCTAGTCTTATTTTTTTATATCACTGACATTATAATGAACAATATAACAAACCTGTCATTTTCACAATGCTGACAACCATTCACATCTTTCATTGTCTGTAGAATAACAATGTTGATGTTGACATTCAGTCTAAAAATCTTTGCATGTTGTTATAGACAACAGCTAATGATCCAGCATTTTATTTATCCCACGCTAAGTTATCATTCTGGTATGTTACCTAGGGAATAATTGGGGACTTGGTTTATGCTGGTAAAATAGGTAGAAGTGGCTGCAGAATAGATCTACTATTTTTTTTTTATTTTTTTTTATTATATGCATCAGCATCTGACTTTCTTTAATTTTCTTTCATTGTTTATTTTCAGCTAGGAAACATGATCAGCATAATGAAAGTGACAGTGTCCAACTAACTGTGGAGTGACAGACACTGGCAAATGCCATAGGAGGATAACATGTTTGGATACCACCTTACTGTTACAGTGCTGCTTTGCAGACGGCTGGGAAAACACTGGTAGAGGCAAATACTAGTTCCAGTTTGTATTTCATCAGAATGATTGGATTCCAAATGTGGACGGTTTTGTGTATATGAAATACACCGTTTCATATTGCATTTATTTCTGCAGGAGGATTAAAGTTTTGAATTCTGTAGAGACTATTGCAAGTTATTTGACCAATACTTTACTCTATTTAACATGATTGGTAACATAATATTAATGAGCTGTAAGATAACTTCTTATAGTCATTTAATTGTACATGAAATGTAGGGCTGAATTGGTTCAGTAGGTTGTATAACATCTTTTCATCTGGATCAGGACAAATGCATACTGCACTCTTCACTTATTAATAACTGATATAAAAGTGGATTTTGTTTTTGTTTTTTAATAAAATGTTTGCAAAAATAGTAGCTTGATGTGCTTTTTACAATTAGCTTCAACACTAAATGAAAACAAAAACAGAAAATTGCTAGCTTTGTGTTATGCCTGTGTATAACATAAAGGGACTATTGAGAGAGCGTAATGGCAACACAGGTGCAAATGTAGACCTGAGCAAAACAATGTTGTATGCATGGAAAACCTAAATTAGAGTTGTGCAGGGGAACTTGTCAACTCTAATTCTGTTTACTCAGGCTATATTTGCATTCCCTTGCAACTTATGTTGGTTTTGCCCAAGTCTACGCTTGGATCTGTTTGCCTTTACTTTCAAACTATCGGCACCGAAATGGTTTTCTATGGGCAATTAAGCTGTTGTAGACTTTAGTCAGCGAACCAAATTAGCATCTAATGTGTTTCACGCCACCACTGGTTACACTGTTAATACCGATCATCTGAATAATTCAGAAAATCATATTATAATGTGGCTGATCCAGAGCTTGAGTAAGGGCAGACCAAGTGCGAGTGTACAGCTCGGTGAAACCAATTTGCAAAGTAAGGGCTGCTAATTCATTTTTTTCCTTTTGTGTGCAGGGAAAATACGTTTCTTTTGAACATAGACCTCAAATACTGCATAGCTTTATTTTAATCTATAAATCAGAGCTGAGCTGCTCAGATCTACACATGCTCCTAAAATAGGTGTGATTATTTTGGTATGAACAGGTACATGAACGGCAGAGGTAATCTGCTCAGAAACAAAGGAAAGCCCCAGCAACACTACCATTAACAGTAGCTAAACTGCCATAGCATCGGTAAAATAAAATGCAGAAACGTGAGTTACACACATTTGCAAATATATAGTAAGCCACCCTACTTCCATAGTGGATATATCTATGTAAACATTGATTTCTAGTATCTTTAATCAATGTTAAAAATGTTCTGTATCATATATAATAATGCACTTCTTCATTCTCTACATGATTTTATTTGCTAATGCATTTTCAAAGAAGCTAATGTTTACATAAAAATGTCAGAATTTTTGCAAGCGTTGGCAACACAGCAGAAGCACTAAGGGTTATAGCTTATTAAAGTATTTTGTGCTTCATTGTATTAATTGTGTACGAGTTAATAAGATTGTCTCAGCTTTCTATATATAATTATAGTGCATTATAAACCTGTAATATGACTATAGCACTTTTTTTTTCAATATTACATTGATTTTGATGTCCTACAATTGCAGTGTTGTCCTACTGCATCTATAATTTACACATACACCATAGCTATCAGATAGCCCTTATCCCTCTCCTAAAAGTTTTGAAAAAGAAAATACAGCAACATAACCATGTGCTGCAATAACTTAGTTTAATGCAAAGATCATTTGCCAGTAAAAATGATGGCGGCTCTAATTCATTTAAGCTATTAGTATTTGTCATCTTTTCTGCCCAATCGGCTGCCGTTAGGTCTTCATCGCTTCCCGCTTTGCTATTGGGCAGAGGGAGACAACGAAGGCTTCGCAGCAGCCAATCAGCTCTCTGTCCGTGCTGTGACCAGGAAGTGGGCAGCGCTCGTGTGACAGGATGATGTGATTCAGTGTCCGGGCGTCTCATGGTTTCCCTCCTGTATATTACGTGTGTGGGGCTGCTGGTTGCTGTGTTACCGGGTCACAATGCTAAGCACGGCCAGATCACGGACGAAGACATGGCTAAGTATCGGTAAGGAGCGGGGCATACGCTGCAGCTACCAGCACTGTTTATATGTTCTTCTAGCTACAAACCCAGACAAAACGAATATTAATAGTATGGCAATATTATCATTTAATCGGGGTTTTATAATGGTGAAATAGAAAGAATATTAAAATCTTCAGTTATAAGTTGGGGTAACTTGGAATCTCAGGGTGGCAAAGTGTCATCTTGCATAGATGGCAGATGTATTTGGGGTTGGACATTGTGCAGGTCATCTGTTCCCTGACACCTACATTTCTGTTATGGGCAAACTCAAGTATGTCCCTCTTCCTGTACAAAGACATGTCATCTTGTCTCCAGGTATAATCGGGCTGGCTGCTGAGACAGAATTCCTGTCTATGGATAACACAAGTTAGAGAAGGGGCAGCAATATAACATAGGAAAGATGTTACTGTGTTTTTCCTGACTTGTTGTTGGGGTTGGATTAGGGCTTTGGAAACATGCAAGCTTACTTAGTTGACCATCTAATTTAAGCCCTTTTTGTGTTAATGGAGTTCAGTTCCGGTCAGTGCAGAGGAGTTGCATTGACAGAAGCTATACTACACTAGCGTACTCTCCCTGCATTTCCTGGACACTGATTAGCCTGGACTTTTGGCACCCCTGTTACCAATCCACGGCACCCCAGAGTGGCACGGTGCACACTTTGGAAACCGCTGGTGTATGGCAACCCTTTGTAGTAGCATGTACCGTTTGTACGATATAACTAGTTGTGCTTTTGCTCGCAACCACTGCTATATGTATTTCAATTTTTCTATGCTGTCTCTTAATCATAAAAAGTTTCAATATTTTTATTTGCATTGTGTAAATTATGTACTTTTGGTAAACAAGATAAACTACTAGTTCAGTTTATGTTTTTCTTTGACCATAGAATAATAACTAACTAACTAATAATAATGCATTAATAATGAAAATTTGTTACCAGGGATCGGGTGAAGGCCATGTTTTATCATGCATACAACAATTACCTAGACAATGCCTTTCCTTATGATGAACTCAGACCACTGACCTGTGATGGGCAGGATACATGGGGAAGGTAAGGTGTGTTTTTAATTATCTTCTTTTATAGAACAGCCCTGGCCAACCTGTGGCTCTCCAGGTGTTGTGAAACTACAAATCCCAGCATGCTTTGATAATATATGTATAGCTGATTACTGATAAAGCATGCTGGGATTCATAGTTTCAGCACACCTGGAGAGCCAAACGTTGACCAGGTCTATTATACAGATTTCCCACTTTCAAATTACTTTTATTTATTGGCATGAACATGCTTTCCTATGTGGCTTGGCAATCTCATGCTACCCTGGCAATTGGTTGTGTTTAAGGATGCATGGGCACATTTTAGTGTAACCACTCTCTTAAGCATCTGATTGTTGTGTTATTAATTATTGATAACACTGATCGTTATTTCAATTTGTGTTTCAGTTTTTCTTTGACTTTAATTGATGCACTGGATACATTGTTGGTGAGTATTTGCTTTGAGAGGCTCTACGTATGTTATTTAGAGAATGAAGAAACAGACATACTGATGGTTTGTTAATCACATATCTCCAGAAACAGTGCCATTTATTTTCAATTAGCAGAATGGATGCTCATACACGGAAAAGCAATTTTGCTAAATGTATGCCTTGAGTTGTATAAATAAGCCTAGATATCACGAGACAATAGGATAGGTGCATGTGGCTGACAGGGAATGGAAATGTAATCTAATTTTGCTATTGAGAATGGTAATGTATTCTTCTGTAGCATGAAGTCTTCCCAATATTAATTGCCTTTGTGTTTTGGAACTTTCAGATTATTGGTAATGTGACCGAGTTCCAGCGAGTAGTGACTGTTCTGCAGAACTCCGTGGATTTTGACATTGATGTCAATGCTTCTGTGTTTGAGACCAACATCCGAGGTTACTAGAACTTAGTAAACATTTCTTTCTTTCTAAATATTTATTGAGCATTCTCGATTTTTTGTCTTATTATTACATCACACATCTATGTGTCATATCATCTTGGAAATATAGGCTGTCCTATTTCATATTCCAGTTTGTGCATGTTTGGTAATCTCCATTTGTTTTTAGTGGTAGGAGGACTTCTGTCTGCTCACCTCTTGTCAAAGAAAGCTGGCCTCGAGCTGGATCCTGGTTGGCCATGTTCCGGTCCCCTCCTTAGCATGGCAGAAGATGCAGCCCGGAAACTTCTGCCAGGTCAGCAGTGACAATTCTTTCACTTACATCTACTTGCTTTGCCTATCATTATAAAGTTTAAGTTTACACAGGGGGTGATCTAATTGTGTTCTAATTGGTATTACATGTAATGAATGTCCTGCAGCTTTTGACACACAAACTGGAATGCCTTTTGGGACCGTTAACCTCTTGAATGGAGTCAACCCTACGGAGACTCCAGTGACATGCACTGCCGGTATTGGAACCTACATCATTGAGTTTGCTACCCTGAGCCGTTTAACTGGAGATCCTGTGTTTGAGAGGGTGGCGCGGCGAGCTCTCAAAGGATTGTGGGAAAGTCGTTCTGAGATTGGATTGGTGAGGGAAAGTCAGTGGGTGGTTTTATTTTTCTGCAAAATAGAAACATGTTAATGCTTTCACTTAATGATTTGTTGCTTTTCCTTAAGAATAGGATCAACTTGATGAATGTTTTAATTCCTCTCTTCAACTTTAATATTTACTAGTGTTTGTGTCCTCTTTATTTTTTTTGCTTCTTCTTCCTTCGTTTACCTTTTGTATTGTTTCCATCTCCTTCTCAATCACAAACCTACATCAAGTCTGAATAGGATCAGTTGTTTTAACTAAAAGTGCCATTGTGGAAATCCATAGAGGGTAATAGAGGGACATTGATAATATATCATATCAATGCAGGTACAATCAACTGACACTCTAAATATATGTCATGCCTATATGATAGTTAATATTTAAGAGACCTGTATTTTAGACAAAGGCAGAGTCAGCTATTCATATGGTAATTAACATGGAACAAAGACTTTCCTTCTTTGATCAGATGAAGCCTCTCCTCCCCCAGCACTGGTTCTAGTACAGTAAGGGGTCTATTCCCACCTCAGTCAGATTAACCAATCACAGCTCAGGAAAAGACTATGAACATGCATAGAATATGGGATGTTTAGTTTAGAATGGATAAGAAGATTACTATTGGGAGGATTACTTGTCTGTTACATGGACAATGTTCATCATCTTCCATTAGTCATGGCTCCACATGAGAATACATCCCTCTCCTTGCAGTCTTAATTATTGCTGACAATCCACTAACCCTTAACAGCATTCTGCTACATACATCATTTAACTTGCATATGTGGCATCGGGGGGAGGGAGACAGAAAGTGGATTTTGTGAGCCTTTGTGTGTGTGTGTGGGGAGGGGTTTGTGCTTCTATTTTGCTATTAATATAATTTTTTTAATATTCATCTCTCTAAATATCAGCATGTAGTTGATAATCTAATGTGCAGCTGTACATGCTCTACATGAACTGGCAGGAGAATGTGTCTGCCCTCAACCTCACCGCATTAAATAACGTAATGGCACATGGAGGGGTGTAGCTAGTGTCAGTGATGATGCGCTATATATCATCCCTTTACTCATCCTGCACTGTCTAATTTTAGGTTGTGTGGCTGGATCAGCTATGCTTTGTCTAATGTAGAATAGAGTGTGCTTGAAAATGTGTTTTTGTTTTTTTCCCCTCCCCCAAACAGGTGGGGAACCATATAGATGTCATGACCTCAAAATGGGTGGCCCAAGATGCTGGCATAGGTGCTGGCGTTGACTCTTATTTTGAGTATCTTGTTAAAGGAGCCATTCTGCTGCAGGATGAAGAAATGATGTCCATGTTTTTGGGTAAGGAGTAGAAACCCTTTGAAAACAAACAAAAACCTTTTGCTGCGTTAAAACCAGCTGATTGTTTGATTTGTTTGTTTTATATGAGCAGTAAATTTTGAACCGGTGGCTAATCATTTACTACCAGTCATGCTTGTCCTAAACCTACTGCATAAGCATCTCTTTGCTTTAGAATACAACAAGGCTATCCAGAATTACACCAAGTATGATGACTGGTACGTGTGGGTACAGATGTATAAGGGCACAGTCTCCATGCCAGTATTTCAGTCTCTGGAGGCCTTTTGGCCAGGATTGCAGGTAATAAGAGCATGTGCTACTAAATGCTGTATTTTAAACCAATACCATGCAGAAGTTCAGCATCCAGGCTCTCATAGATACAGTGCTTGCATGCACTACAGAGGGGAATTGCTGTGATCCAATGGCAGTCTGAGGTGCTTTTCTTGCATCAATCTAACATTCTGTGCGGGGCAAATCTTGCAGTTCAGCAGTCAGTGGTGTAGTTGCAGTAGGGCAGATCTGTTTGTTTATGGACACCTGTTTTTTATCATACTTTTTCCACATAGCTGATTAGTAAAATTGCATTCCACATAAGCTTAAAGACCCCCTGAACACATGCAATGTTAAAGTTTCAATGTGTTGTTTAGAAAAGCTTGCTGCCTGTTACATTTATCCAGACTGAGCATGCTTTATTTTTATTTATTTATACAAGTAATTGCATCCAGTAACCCATAAAATAGAGGTAGTATAGTAACTTCTAACAAAACAGCTACTTTATTACAACTTAATGAAGTGTGACCTAATATTTCATAGTTCATAATCAAACTTCCACTACCATATGCTAAAAGCATTATCTGTGGACATTGCAAATTTATCTGTTTATGTTCTTATGCTACATAGTGTGCACCATAATTATGTTCAATAATTGACAGTTAAGCTGAGGACGCATTGTGATTTTTTTTGTAACAATACGACACTTACTGTAATTAGTCACAAATCTGCACCTGATCTTGTCCACACTGAATCGATTTCCCGCTGGATGATTCAGCACTCCCTGAAAAACTAAGCAGATGTCGATCAGTGTTAACTTGAAGATTAGGAGCGCTAAAATTCTATTTTTTGGCATTCATATCATAAATTCAGAACGAAATGTATTGTTTCTGTTGACTGCTTAAGAAAGACTAGAACATTTTTAACTACTTAGGGCTTTTTTTTCCTTAATTTTTTTAGAGCCTGATTGGTGACATTGGAAATGCTATGAGAACGTTCCATAACTATTACACTGTCTGGAAGCAGTTTGGTGGACTACCAGAGTTCTACAACATTCCACAAGGATTCACCGTAGATAAAAGGGAGGGATATCCGCTCAGGCCAGGTATGTCTTTGCAGGATTTTGGAAAGCTGTGGCACTGTGGTCTTCATATAGTAGTTAATGTGTGTCTTCGCTGTATCTTACACAGGGATCCACAGATGGTTTATTAAAAATGGCTACCAAACTGTTTGTTTTTTATCTGTTTGTTTACTTTGCTTTTGTTTGTTTTTTTTTTATGTTTTTTGTTGTTGCCTTTGTTATCAATATGTCTGAATTGACCATAAGTATTTTGTGATGACTTGTGTTCCTTTTTGTATGTCCCAGAGCTGATTGAGAGTGCAATGTATTTATACAAAGCCACAAAGGATCCAACATTGCTTCAGCTGGGGCGGGATGCTATAGAGTCCATTGAGAAGATAAGTAAAGTGGACTGTGGCTTTGCTACTGTAAGTCCTTCTACTCTGGAACATGCATTTGTATTGTCGATGCTGGAGTACTTTAAGCTTACAATGTTAATTAAAGGCCCATTGAAATTCCAATGTAAACATACCCTCTTTTATATATGAGCTGCGCATTGTGGTCCAGTATAAAGGAGAGCCAAACTTAGGTTTTTATTGACCTGCGATATTATGTAGTTTCACTTGTAACCATATGTTTATTAGCTGCGTATAAAATAATGGCACTGATGCAGAAAATCACCATTTTACTGTTACATTAATCTCAAGCATATTAGCCCATGTATTAAAAAAAAAAAAAAAGATAATTGAAATGTAATTCTGCTCAGTAATACAGATGGCTTCACAAACAGGAAATGCATTTCAATGGGCACAAAGAAAGGTAGTTAAAAAACAAAACAAAGAGGGGGGGGTTAAATGTCATAATCTCGTCGTCGTCGTCCCCCCCCCCAATATACATTAACCATAATGCAATCTATATCAAGCTTTAATGGTGGGTCACCCAGTAGTATTCTGTTTCCAAACCAAGTGGTGAATTGTAAGCATTGTACACCCACTCTTTTTGAACATTATTTAAATAAATTGGAAATTTTCCTATTCCTGTTCATTTACATTCTGCATCTGATTTTCTTTTTTGTTGCAAATCACCCCCCCAGAAAAAACCAAACACATGACAATGCAGGATTTTTTGTTTTCTTTTTAATAGTCCCTAATCATACAATTATTTGTTTCTCGTGCAGATTAAGGATGTCCGCGATCACAAATTAGACAATCGGATGGAATCTTTCTTTGTAGCAGAGACAATCAAATATCTGTACCTGTTGTTTGATCCGGATAACTTCATCCACAACAATGGTGCTGAGTTTGACCTAGTTGTAACTCCTTACGGGGAATGTGTGTTGGGGGCTGGGGGCTATGTTTTTAACACTGAAGCCCACCCTATTGACCCGGCAGCACTGCATTGCTGTAAGAGGGACAGCACAGAGAAGTGGGAAGTGGAGGACCTGGTGAGAGAATTCTTCTCGGTCAAGACTAAGAATGTTCTGAAAGACAACGCTCAACAAAACTCATTTCCTCCTAGAGCACAGAATAGGACAAACCTCCATCACACATCACATCTCCACTGCCCCAGCCAACCCTTCAGCTCCAAACTTTCAGTCTTGGGACAGGTGTTTCTGGAGTAAATCTTCCAGTGTGGTTGTTCACATGCCTATCAAACGCTGCATTGGTTCTTGCACTCTGGTATGACCCTGTGTCTGTCGAACATGAGCCTGATTTTAAATCTACCCTTAACCTTTCTCATACTTTATTATTTCAAAACAAATGGCATTGAAGACAAAAGCCTATGAAGACAGCTGGATTTTATAAAAATGTGTAAACCTGCAACACAAACAAATGTTGTTATTGGGATGGGTATGTTGGGTTTTGCTGGCCCATGTGATGAACATTGTATTTTTCTATTCTCTAAAATCCCATCCAACCACTATTCAGATACTGTCCTCCCATGGAGGCCACCACTCATCACATGACCCAGCCTTCATGTACCAGACAGTTGCTGCATTGTTTATTTCATTTGTGTAATGTTTGTTTGTAAAAGAAATTTAAACATAATAATTCTAATAATAAATGAAATCACCTCTCCCTTGCCTCTTACTCCTGTCTGGCCACATGGACTCAATAAACAAGCCATGGCATAATGCCATATTTCTGACATTAGACTGGATCCAGACTTAAGTGCTTGAAATTAGTTACTCCTGGGCTAAACCATGTTGATTGCAGGGGAGTCATGTTTCTGTTGCAAACAGTATTAGAGTTGATGTTTCCTATCCCAAGTCTAAATAACAGTGTGATAGTAAAGCTGGTCAGTATCTGTGTGCAGTAAGCAATTCAAAGATATATCCCTGCATGCAAAGAATACAATTAACTGCAATCAACATGGTTTAGCTCAGGAGTAACTCATTTCAAGCACTTAAGTCTCGATCCAGCCTGTTGTCCATAAGTAAGTGTGTAGCATAGTTATCTACAGGATAATTCAAGTTTTAAGAAAATAGCTTTTACTTCTAACTTATGAATTCCAAACATGTAGATTTTCCAGTTCAGCACAACAAGCGTAAGCTTTTGTTGGTTTTTCTTGGTACCACTATTCATAGTTGTCTGGCCGTCCAGCTTCTATTTGAACAATCACTGAATTATCTTATGAGATGACACAATTAGCTTGCAGGCAGCATAGCTATGATATGACAAGAGGCAAAGGAATCATGTTTTCAGCAATCTATGCACCTAGTGTGAAATCGCTGTAACATCTCTTCCCTAACAAGAATTTTAGCTGTCCATACACTCCGTGGTAAATGGGACGATCGCTGATTATCAGCCTAATTCTCACTGTATGGCAAGGAACGCCAAAGCAATTTTCCTAAAAGTATTCCAGAACGTTTGGGCTATCTGGGCTGATTGCAAGGTGGTGGGGAGATAGCCTTGTTATAAGGCAGTGTGTCTACTATTCAATGTCCCCAGCTATTTTAACATGTATTGTTAAGAAAAAAGAGTGAGTGCAATATCAATTGCACTCCTATTGAAACCTAGTATCTAGCGCACAACCCCATTGAGACAGACAGAATCAGCTCTAGTTTAAAACATTTTAATTCATCACATATTAAACAATGATAACCTAAGAAATAGGTTGAATATTTCATACATAGACATATAATGCGATCTTATAAATTCACAGTAATTAGAAATTCACAAAAAACAGAGCTCACTAGCAAAATACAATCTATCTAACTGGAGAAACTAGAAAAAACTAGCCCTATACATACAACTAGTGTCCTCACAGCATGGAAGAAGCCCGAATGGGGGTGAAACGCGCATCGGCTGCTTGTGTGAGTCTAATGGAGATCCCATATGACCGTGCACACCGGTGGATCTTCTGCACTGTGACTCCATTTCTTCTGGCACAGTAACTTTGCATACTTCACAGAGCACATAGCATTTTATTGGTAGCTAGAGAGCGAGGGATATCTACTGCACGGAAGTGCAAAGCGTCAGCCGTGAGGCCACTAGTTGTATGTATAGGGCTAGTTTTTTCTAGTTTCTCCAGTTAGATAGATTGTATAGCTCCATTATTTGTGAATTTCTAATTACTGTGAATTTATAAGATCGAATTATAAGTGTACTGTATGCCTATGTATGAAATATTCACCCTGTTTCTTAGGTCATCATTTTTTAATATGTGATGAATTAAAATGAATGTTTTAAACTAGAGCTGATTCTGTCTGTCTCAATGAGGTTGTGCACTAGATAATAGGTTTCAATAGGAGTGCAATTGATATTTCACTCACTTAACACTCACTCTTTTTTCTTGTATGTATTTTTGGAAACCTAGAAGTAGCAGCCTTTGGGCTTTTTGCTTAGAATATATTCATTAATAGCTGGTGCGACTATTTGTTTTGGTTTGGTTAACATGTATTGTTAGCCTTTGACATCACAAAAAACACAGAGTTTAAAAATAAGAGGAAGATAACAAGTGTAAATATTACATAACATGTTAATCTGAAGAGAGGCAAATTTTATCTGTTGCAAACAGTATTAGAGCTGAGATGTGATGTTTCCTGAAGAAACAGCAAAGTTTTCTCCCTGCATGCAAAGAGTATAGTATAGTTTTGCCCAGGTGTAAATTTCCTCCTGTTTCCTTCTTATGTTCACACTGTGGATCTGGTCCGATGTGTTTAGCCCAGTTAAGTGTTATTAAGGTAAATATATTTAATGTAAAAGTCAATTTATGTACAATAGGAATCTAGGTTCAGTGTAAGTATTTCATTCACAGATATTTCATTTTTATCGATACAAGGAGTAATTTAGATACATATCTTTGTCCAATGTGTATCTAAATCATAGAGTGGGAATTTATTAGAAGTTGGAGAATGGTTGGTAAAATTGTAAAGTGCTATATAAAAATAAAAATATCAATTTAAAATAATGTAAATATGATTATTACATGTTAAATAAACATAACAATAACAACAGTCTTTAGTTAAAAGCTGTGTTATAATATTTCTGATTTAATTTCTATTTTCACTTTTTGCTCCAACATTAAATGTGGTTGTATAACAGGGAGAGGTCCAACAATGAAAGCTAATGAAACTTTATTTGTGTATAACACTAGGCCATTTTTCTGTTTACATTAATATACGTCATTGTGTGTCTGTTGCTGCTTAATGAGTGCTAATGGGACCTGAGTAATAGGCTGTATTATGTACCAAGGGATTTAATCTGATCTCACTTGTTTATTGGTAATGTTTTATACTATACTATAATATTTTGGAAGAGATCTGGTAAATACAGAATATCAGCCAGAACTCCTTAATAAATGCAAACATTTAAGTCATTTCACACTAAATAGTTTAGGATTACATACGTACATACATCATCTCTCCTAAACATCTGCTGAAATATCATGACTTGCAGTCACTGAACAGATATCTGCCTTGGAATATAACAGATGAAGTCAGACAATCATACTTGTGTATGCTAAAACGTTTGTCTCACATTGTACCATCACTGACCATAATTTTTAGGGAGTTCATGAAACAAATCATCAGTGACCTGTTTTATCACAGCAAATCATGATTCTGAGTGAGGGTACGATACTGACCCAAATAATTGGAAATTGTATGATTGTATAGGTGTGTATCCAGCTTTAAGCTGGACATACGCTAGTACGATTATCGATCCCAGCAAGTCATGGGCCGATAAATGGGTCGATTTTCTGCTAGGGAAATGTCCTGTTATCAGCCCCATACACCTCCTCTGCTGGAACCAAGAATCTTGGCAGAAGAAGGGGGTGGGGACACGGCTCTCTATGTTGCTGCTGCTGTATATCTATGTACAAAGCTGCTCTGACAGCTTTGAAGGTATACTTTAAAGCTTCACACAGCGCGGTTTCGGCTGATCCCTGTCTGTACTACTCCCTGCAATAACCGCTCCTGTATATCTATGTACGATGCTGCTCTGACAGCTGTAAAGCAAACCTTCAAAGCTGTCAGAGCCGCTTTGTACATAGATATACAGCAGCAGCAGCTTTGAAGTATAAGGAGCCGTTCAGCTTGCTGATTGGCTCCCTTAAAATAAAAAGAGCTTTCTCCTGATTTAAATTAAACATGCTGAAAGATCAAATAATCTACCAGAGCGTTTCTGGTGCGTTTATTTGTCGTTTTAAAAATTGATCTGTACCATACACTAGATCACCCGATAATTGGGTGATCGGGGCGATAATCGCCTAGTGTATGGCCAGCTTTAGAGTATGCAGCACACAACAATCCAATAAACCTTGTTTGTTACAGTGCTATTATTACAAGCCTTACTCAAATTGAGGATAGCTTTCAATAGGGGTTGACCATGCACTTTTGCCAGTGACCTATAGGGCTATATGTAGGTGTATAGATAGATGTAGTAAACATTATGGGGATAATCCAGAGTTTGAGAGTAAGGGCAAAACAGGTGCAAGTGTACAATGTAACATGAAAAGATTTCATGCTGAACCAGACAGTACGGCAGTAAGTGTCCTAATTTATAGACCTGTGGAACCCAAATTGTGGCGATAATAGGGACTACCTGGTGCAGCCAAACATGGTAAGTATAATAATGAGAAAATGCCCAGAAACAAAATGTTAGTCAAAAAGCACCATATAAGTAAGGGGTGTGGTTTACCACTGAGAACAACCTTTTTGTGCCATTTTCAACGTCGCACTGCAATTGATTGTTCCTCCCCCACCGGAGTGTGGAAATGTAAGACCCCCAGCACCAACTGGTAAGCCTTTCCCCAACCCAAACCCTTATCATAATCCTCACTCTAACCCTGCCCTGCCCTTCCATTACCCTAACCCTCTCTTCCCCGCTGCCTGACCCTAACCTTACCCTTCTACACTGGATCCGCTCCCCGCAGCCTAAATCTAAGACTCCTATCCTGGATCCCTCCCTGCAGCCTATTCCTGAGACTCCAGACCGTATTCACAGTTAGAAAGGCCACCTTCCCATTTTTTTTTAAAGAACCTAGGGCTCTTAATAGCACCCCATGGCTTCCCTAACTTCCTGTTTGTATTCAGGTGTCAGAATGCTAATGAATGAGTAGGTTGCCAAAAAATTCGGCATACTTACATATTCTTTCTAAAAACTTTCTAATTAGGCAGATTTTCGAAAGAGACAGCTAACAAATGCTGTTGTAGTTTGTTATATCCTGTGTTAAGAAACTGTAAGTTCAGCAAGATATAAAAAAAAAAAAATAAACAACATATATCACACAGCATATAGAAAAAATGTATCATCACTGTCCCAAATTAGTCCAGGTATAGTAAGCATAACAGCTAGTAAAACAAAGCATCATTGCAAATGAGGTTGTCCCTACACTACAAAAACCGAAATCAAAGATAAAACAAAATAAGCCACCTCACAGTGGATCTTCACCCAAATAGGCAGCTACCTGACCCTTACCTTGGCCAAGCTGGAGAAAGCATCCAAAGGAACATGTGTTGGTGTAGTTCTTGTCTGACTGTTCTTGCGTGCACTTTATGTACCTCCTACAGATGTTCCTCCTGTTTGGCCAGGACAGGGCCAATGCTAGGGTGCCTATAAACTAGAAGTTTGCCTCTTCCTGCAGAGGGGGAGAGGAGCGGGGTACTCGGGGGATTGGCTTTGCTGCCTTAGCTTGCTTGTCATACAGTGTGAAAGGTGCTGCAGTGCAGTAATAGGGGATTGCCTATTACTGTATAACCTCATTCTTGTTGAGCTTGTCACATAATCTTCAACAGCAATGGGCGATCACCTATTGCAGTGCTGCTGCGACTGTCACTCTATCTGTATGACAGATAAAGATGAAGTCAGCACTTGCCTGTCATACATTTGGATTTAAAGTGTATGGGAGTTTATCAAGCAGACAGGCAGGGCCGTAACTAGGGATGGGACATAGGGGCAGTCGCCCAGGGTGCAAAGCTGAAGTATGGTGACAATAAGGTTGTTTTTAAGGTTAAAATGTTTAAAAGTTGGGGCAATAGTTCTCCTTTTTTGTCCCTGGCAGTAAAATTTCTAGTTACGGATCTACTGACAGGTGCCACATGACTGGACAGAGAAGAACTACAACTCCCATAACCACCATGGACAGGATTAAGGGCCAGATTTACTAAACTTCTCAAGAGGAAAAATTGAGATGTTGCCCATAGCACCCAATCAGATTCTAGCTGACATTCTCAAGTATGTAGTAAGAAAGTGAGAGCTCGAATCTGATTTGGTGCTATGGGCAACATCTCCATTTTTCCTTTTGAGAAGTTTAGTAAACCTAGCCCTAAATTATTCGTCCTATAAGAATAAAGCCTAAGGCTAATGCAGGGTTGCTTAAAGCTTATATGGTTATATGCTCTTTAAAAACACTATAGATCTATAATGGCCAACACTGACTGACTTGCAGTACACTGCTGCAGCCTTTTTCTTGCTGGTACAACCTTCTAAACAAGGGTACAGATAGAGGGTCTGCAACACACAATAACAACATGCCCTCACCTACAGCAATTTCCCAGCATGCTTCGCTGGCAACAGATGACGAGCCAGCTCCTAGCTCTGCCTCTGAGCTCTAAGACTACAATACCCAGCAGGCTCCGCGCGGCACTTCCTGTATGGCGATTCTCAGCCTTCTTTACGGTAGTCAATCACATCCGCTGTGCTCTCTACACCACTTCCCGCTGTACGCTGGTGGACGGCTCCATGGCGGCTGCGGGGATTGCGCCTCCTCGCCCGGGCTCCGGGCACCGGCGGGGGGAAAATATACTGTGGCGGGTGCGGCGGGGACAGCTGACCGGGCGCGGCCTCACCCGAGGGTCACAGGTAATCTAGGCCGGTGCTGGCCCTAGGCCCAGCTATGGTGTAATGTCATTACTCTGTATAATGCACTTTAATGCTCTGCTCATACTCTGACAACAGATTGTTGTGTTTTTTTTAGTGTCAGTATTACATTATTATTATTTTATTATTGTTATTAAACTCTGTTTATCTCTACCCATTGAGGAAACATTCATCATGTTATGTTTCTTCTGCCTATTTATTACAAGTGTTAATAATAATAATACATCATAATAATATAATACATCATACAACATGTTATATAATAAGTTTTGTGTTTTCATTTAGTTGTAAATTCCAAGAACTTAAACAATCAGCTCCTGTAAAGCTGTTTATGTCCCCTCACAATTTAATACATTTAAGAATTGGATTATTAGATGCAGTAAGTGCTGTCTCTGCCTGATGAGTCCCTTCAGTTCTGGTATTTGCAATCTAATATTGGTTTTGTTGAAATTCTTGTGTGTTACTGTTTTATGCTGCATTGCATTTAGTGTGTAGTAGTTCTGTAACACAAATGTGTGTGTGTGTGTATACTGTATGTATGTGTATATTTTTATATAGTTATAATTTTTTTCGCGTGTTTGATAATAGAGTCCACTTATTTCCTACGTATAGCTGATTGTTCTCATCTTCTGTGCTGGATGACTTAAAAAAATATTGCCTCTGTTGACAGGGTTTTTGTTATGACTTCTGGTTAGGATACTAGGAGCATTACTCACTTTTCACACATTACACACATCAAAATATTTTATGGTGTTCTGTTCCAAGAAATAGGGCTCAGTAGGTCAGACTATTAAGCCTCTAACAACAATGAGCAACCCACAGCCCTAGGCAGATTTGTCAAGATTAATGGTAATGGATGGTTAGACATTAGAGTATATCGTGTTGTCCATCTCTGCTGCACTATATTGTATCTCTTTAAATACTATGATTTAGATGAGATCAATTGAGATGATATTTCTTTGAATTTTTTTTTTACCCATCGATTAAGCGGCATCGAGTAGAATCCAAACCTTTTTTTATATATTTCATTTGCATGTCACACATTTTTAAAAATAGACCTGTGCTGGGAACTGTTCTCAATGCTTAAAGCAACAAATCTTCATTAACACCACCTGTAGGTGAAGCCTTCACGATGTTTAGTTAAGAAATAGCTTATTTTAAAGAGCCAGTTCTTTTTTAACATTCATACTTGTGCAAAATATACTTGTACACACAGATGTTTTATGCGTATTGAATGAAATGTAGAAAGCAGTATGATCCCTATTAGATGAAACACTTGATAGCTTTACATTAAATCCACATTGCGGAGCTAATAAGGAGCTGCACCACAATGTGTTCCGTGCGGAAGTGCAATGGGAAAATGCTCTGCAGATGCTCAGAATGGGAGCGTGCACAGAAACTTGGGTGCACTGCTGACTATCTGCTTGTGTCTGCATCTGTGTGCTCTGCTTGCGCAGCAGGGATTTCCACTGTATTCTAATTAGCAAGGAGGCGGCTTAGTCCTACCTCACGCACAGAAACAGGGCGGATTCCCTGCGCGTCCACCTAATATTTTATATTGTCACATGTGGAGTTCTGGACTCGAACCTTAAAAGTCTTAAAATTACCCACAGATCTGCATCCATCCATCTGCATGCCTGTCCCTGCCTCTCTGGTGGGTATTGGGTATGCATCTGTCTCATAATTCCCCAACCCCGCGGAGAAAACATATTGTACCGAATTGAGTCCCGTACAGTAGGAATTCACCCGACTTCCGCAAGCAGCTTTTTACATTTTTATTAACCTGATGTAAGCAGTAGATCTCCATATACATCTCTGGATGTTTTTAAGGGCTTTAATGTGTTTAGGAACATTAAAAAAACCAAACACATTTGCCTGTATATGCTGCTGTGAACATGCCTCACAGGCTCTGCTTATACGCATGTGTTTGCATGTTGTAAACCAATGCTCTTTTCCTATGCAAAATTGGCAGCTCTGAATAGGGCACATGCAATGTGGGCAGCAGATCTGAGCATCCGCCGCCCGGGACCTCTGGATCAGCTCCTGCATCAGTTGTTTTTCCCCTGAATGTAACATCATTTTCCATAATTGACAGCATTTATCAAAGTACTTTCCCATGTCATTTACCACGCTAAAAGAAAATGTAAGTATGTCGCTTAGAGTAACCCAAATATAATTGGTCTTGTTAACCTAGAAACTAAAATGGATATGCTGGAAATGATTTGCATAATCCATGTAAGACTTAGAAATGTAAAGCACTTTCTGCCATCCAGTTTTTCTCCTCTTATTTTATTTATTTTTTTGTGTTCACATATTTTTGCATAAATACTGTGTTTTAGGAAAACTTTTCTTATTTTTACGTTTGCAACTGTGATAGAAGCATTTTGTAGAAACACGGCTGTTCTTCATTAAAGGATACCAGGTGTCTTGTTCATGTGTAACTAATGTAAGATTATCGCTTCGTACATATATCATGGTAAAGCAATAAATCCATGATGGTGTGCAGTAGCCTACACGTCTAAATAAATATGGGCTTAAACAAGAAACCAGTACAAGCTGATCCAATGCCCAGAAATATAAGGTAAGAAACAGGTTCAGACTCAGTGATTTGAGAAGTCATGGAGGTCATATTGGCCCTGGAACCTGTTCATCAGAGCTAACAATCCAGAGAACAGACTGTTCTGTCATTATAAAGTCACAGTGTTGCAGACTGACTGCTTTAATGAGTCACTGGACTACAGTCTTCAAATAAGGTGCGTTTGGGGAAGCTGGTATTCTTCCTTAATTAAAGCTGCAATCGGAAGCCTACTCAGATGTTCCTGTGTAGTAGAATAGCCTATAGCTGAACTAATTCAAAATGTTTACAGCAGCACAGAATATTTCAGCTTGGTTAGCTATTGTTCCCGCAAGTAATCAAATGTGCATCTTAATGCCTCTCACAGGAGGCCACCCACTTTCCTTTGCATGTCTGATACATGGCAAATGGCATTTAACAGATACTTGTATACTGTACTTTTGTATTCATTGAAGGGGGGGGGCTTTTGTTTTGTGTGGGGGGGGGGGGGGGGGGGGGGTGTTGCTAGCCTTTGTTCTGAATTGTACAGATGTTTTCGTCTTGTTGCCTGGGAGTTTGAAGGTAGTCTCCTTAAACCTGTTCTGGGCACACACTGGGTTGTTCTCTAACAATCCGACATTGTTACTGCCCTAAATCAGGATTCTGGACCAGATGTGTGTACTGTACACACGCAAACCATTCCCTGCTGGATCATTTTGTGTTTCTGTGACAATCCTGCGTCCTCCAATCTGATCCTGCCTCCTCGGTGCTTGTAGCCAGGGGTGGAAGGTGACAGGTTTGTGCCCCATTGCAAGGAGGTGAGGACTGAGTCTGGATGGGTAGGACTGGGGGTGGAGCTGGGCAAGAGCTAATGGAAGCTGTCCGCTTAAAATAGTGCTACAGGTATGAGTGCTGAGAATGCAGCATACATTAGGATATCGCTGATTGCTCCAACTCTCTGCGATCTTTACAATAATCAACTGAAAAGCACCTGTGTGTACTCAGCTTTAGGGCTATGACCATAGAGCGTGTCTTAGTGTACAGTATAGGCTTTCCCTCCCTGCATAACCTATACAGATGTTTGATTTTTGTAGACTGGAACATATTTGGCTTTCAAGCTTGTTCCTGAGTTGTGGACTTACGCTTGGCATTATTCTGTTGAAATTCTTTATATAGGATCTCTTTCTGGAGTCATTGAGATTGTATTCAGTGCAAACTCCAGTATTACACAGAGAACCTGCATGCTGCAAAACTGTCTTTTTCTTTATTTTATATTAATTTATTTTGTCTTTCCCCGACCTCCTATCTTTCCTGCAGATTACTGAGGAGCTGCTAAAGGAAAGGGACAAACAGGCCAAGTGGAACAGTATTCCTTTGCTTCTGCGCAAGTTGTATGAAGGCAGCCATGTCAACAGTGACTTCTCGCAGTGCCAAGGCATCCTGAAGGTACAGAGTTGTATTGCTCTAGAAGTGTCTCCCAGTATTGCAGTCAGTGCAAGGCAATCTATTTAATAACTCAGAGCAGTAGTTTGCTGTTATGCCTAACAACCAATATTTAGGAATCTAGCCTGGGAGATTAAGATATATGTTGCTGTGGATTACATCATGTGTTCCTGAATTATTCAAATAAATATTCTTTGTTTTTGGTTGCAACTGGGTTACAAAATTATGATTTTTTTTTTTTTAAATGTAGTGTTTTTGAATTTCATATTTTATAGGGCATAAAAATGTAACCACTATATGGCAGCCATTGGCTGCACTGTACAGGAACTGGAAGAATAATGGAGGAAGTGGATGTATTGCAATGGGTGTGGTTCTATAAGACAAGGTTTAGGGGGATATTCTGAACTGTGTTCAAGACTGAGAGATGTGGCAGCATATTGTTAGTGAGTAAAGCTGGTGCACGCTTGGGTTTTTTCTAGCAATGTGACGTTAAAGATAACACTCCCAATCTGATTCCCCGATCTGCATCACCTTTAATCTGTAAACGCTACACTATTTCACAGTAAATCTGTCTCAAACTATTCCCATAACCCTCTGCGGCAGTGAAATGCATGCCCACAAAGCTGAGGTAAGCAGGAAATGAAGGGGAATTGCTGCACTGATCGGGACACGGTACACACTAAAGATTTCTTCCAGCATCGTTGATCACAAAAATTAGGAGCAAAAAAGAGATCATGCGATGCTGTTTCTCTCAGTTCTGCAGCCTCGGTAAGCTGTAAACACTGGTAAGATGTCACAGCTAACTCACTGTTATCCTGTGACTGGCAGTAAAATTGTACAAAAAAATTCCAGTGTGTACACAGCTTTATTGCCCTGACACCTTTTATGTTTAAACTTATTGATCTTTCTTTTGTGTTAAACAATATTGGGTTTTTTTTTAGTTAGGGAAAAATACAGCCATGGAATATGCATTACTTGTGCTATACTATGAGCAATCCCGTATAAAACCTAATGTACGTGTTTACAGGAAATTTCGCCTCTACTGTCTATGGAAGCCATGGCCATTGTGACAGATGACAAGAAGTCCAATCCTGAGCTCCCCTTTCCTAATACCTACACCTTTGATTTATTTGGTGGTGTTGACGTAAGTTGACTTTTTATTTTTAGCAAAGGTTTCCATTGTGTGTATTTGGCTAATTGAGCCTATTTAATGCTTCTGCTTTGGTCCCTTGGTTGTACTGTAGTATCACAGGCAGTGACACAGCTGTAACAGTGCTCGGATTTCTATTGCTAAGCTGTAGAGGCTTTCACTCCTGAGTACTGGTGTACTCCTGGTGCCGACCATCTCTTGCAATGGTCAGATACGCACCTATAGGTGTTATTAAATAGTCTAGATGTGATATACACCATCCATATGCCAGATTTTCTTTATTTGTTAACCATAAAACATTGAGAACATTTTTTGAAGGTTCCATATAACCTGTGTGAAAGCCCTGGTGACTGGAAAACCACTGCTATCCTGAATATGGTTCTCCTGATGAGGCAGCAGAACTGTGTGATATGCAGTCCTCAGTATAGCTCATGATTTGTAGCGCATTCTGTTTTGCCTGATATGTGGTGGTATAGTCAGGCAGCGTGAGTCCCCGCACGGATGGCTGTCATTGCGAAGTATAGACAGCCGAAGGTTCATTTTCGGCTGCCTCTATTTCAATGACAGCCGTTTTAGATTTTTTTTTTATGAATGGGTGAGTATGTGATCGACCTACTCGCCCATTCATTTTCGTAACCTCTCCGGGGACTTTTAGCCTTAAGGTGAGGATGAGGGTTAGGCTATGGGGAAAGGAGGATTAGGGCCATGGAAGGGGGGGTTAGGGTCAGGCTGCAGGGAAGGGATGGTTAGGGTAAGGATTATGGAGAGGGTTGGAGATAGAATCCTTACTTACCTTTTGAAGCACCATGTTCGGTGCTTCAGGGATCTATTGCTATGCCTCTTCGAGGCAGAAGCAATTGTTTTCCCAGCCAGTTTGAAACTGGCTGGGAGAGAACGGCCCTATCGAAACCCATAGTCAGAGGTGCTTTCTGTGTTCACGAAACTTCCTGTATTTGGTTTAAGCTTTACCAGAATGGTATGCCAGCTCAAAAACTTTAAGCAAGGAAAAAAAGCAAGTTCCGTACAGCGCTTAAAACACTTTAGAACACACAGCTTAAATTAAAAAACTACAATTTATTGATACATACAACAATTAAACATAAGTAAAAAATTATTGTAATCTTTTCTGAAAGTGTTATCAGGAAGAAAGACAAAAGGCATTTACTTTCAATACAGTTAGCGTTAGATCCGGGAGCTGCAGAATTAGTCTTTGCTAGCAATTAGAGTATAATGTCACTAAGTCAGTGGTGTATTGATGCCCACTTATGCAAGTTTGAATTAACTAACATATTGAACTAGGTCCCAACAGTTGGCATGCAATCGGAGATGAGTAATTAATATGTAGACCGTCTTACCGCTTGTGTGTCGGTATGTGCAGAACACCTGTTTGCGGCAGGAGAAGAGGTGGCATTCGCAAGGCTCTGGAAGCAGTCTGCGCTGATCACCGGAGGGTAACCCGTACGTGCTGCAATTTGGCCAGAAACTTGGACTCCCGCACTGGAAGATTTTCCCTTTTATGACAGGTAAGCTTCTGCAGTGTGAGCGATGCAGCGTTTTCCGATTTAATATTGGTAAAGTGCAATTGCAATGTTGAAATAAAACAGATATGAATGGAGCAGCTTCACTTGGATAATTGAACGAATCCTTGACACGTTTCAAGGCTGTATTTTGCCATTTCGTCAGAAGGTCATGACCTTGCACTTTACCAATATTAAATCGGAAAACGCCGCTCACACTGCAGAAATTTACCTGTCATAAATTGTAATATATAAATTGTAATAAATTGTAATTTTTTAATTTAAGCTGTGTGTTTTAAGCGCTGTACGGAATTCTTTTTCCTTGCTTACAGTTTGTTTGGGGCACTTAGGCAGAATTCCCCTCCGTATTATAGCGCTGACTATATGGATATCTAAGTTGTGATACTTTTCTGCTAGCTCAAAAACTTTGTTTATATATTCATGTTTGAGTGTAGCAAACTCCTCTAACTAAGCAGTTAATAACAAATATGGGAGTAATCACTTGTGCCTCATCTGTGTGGTTTAGATTCTTATTGTATGATTAAATTCATCATTGTCTCCATGCAGCTTCTTGTGGAGATTCTCATGCGCCCAAGCCTCTTTCCTCAGAAGAAGAAACAGAAAAGTGAGTGACGTTTCCTTTCATTGGGGGCCACACCATGTATCTACATAGGGAAAGTTAAAGTTTTATGTAACTTAAATAAAATAGAATATGAAAACTGAATATATAAATTTTAAAGTTCTATTTTTGAGGGGTTTTTTTGTTGACTTTACTTCTACAAAGCATCTCCTTTCCTAAATTTCTTGTGATGGCAGAATGCTTCACAAGGAGGAGGTAAAAGATTTTACAGGGGAAATGTAGAACTCAGAGGTACATTCCAAAACCTCTCTTGCCTTGTGATCGTAGCTGGTTTATGTTGCTATCCCATGATGCTGAAAGCCACACAAATATATACATTTATTGCAAACTAAAGAATCAAACAAACTTTTAATATAATTCTTTTGACCTCTCAGTGAATGGGGATATATAGACTGTTCATGCATTTGAACTGTTCAAAATAAAGGTTGCAGTAACAGGAAATTGTGATATTTTGTGTGTGTGTAATATACGTTGTTGTGCTATAATTTGAGCTCCCTGTATCAATCACTGAGAGCATAATCTTTATACTCAAAGAAATAGTTAACTAATTGTTAGCACAGGTGATGCCACCAACTATCACAACCATTTGGTCCTTTATACTAGATATCTTGATTCCAATTACACAATCAAGTAGCGGCCTGAACCATGAGAGCCCTTACCTGCCTGTGACCCTTTCCAAGTCTGTTTTTCCAATGCCACAGTCACGTAAAAATGACTAATATTTTGTCGTCTCACGCACCTACCTAATACATTGTGAGCTTCTTAATGCGAGGGAAAATGTATTTCTTTTAGTGTGTTAATACAAAAAAAAAATTTAAAATAATATGGGTAATAAGAACAGAAAATCCTTTGGTCTGTACTTAATGTGTCTTATAGGGGTATATTTAATGCCAAGTTTTCAATCAAATTGCATTTGTCTGTCGTTGGCAGTTTGGTAATCTTTTTATCAGATGCAAGCAATATTTTATTAAGTTTCCACAAAGCCTTCAAATATGTCTTATCTTGTGCCTGAGTGATTTTCTAAACGTGTGTTCTCTCTTCCAGTCAGCGACGAGTTGATTAAAGACTGTTTGAGCATCCTGTACAACACATGCATCTGTGTAAGTACCCAGTTGGCTTTCATGCATTTCATAGAAATGTAGAATTTGAGGGCGACTAAGAACCACTTTGCCTGTATCTGACAGTATTTTTAAACCAATCAGACTTTCCACTCTCCTTCATTCTTAGTTCATAGAAGATTATAATCATAGAATTTGATGGCAGATAAGAACCACTTGGTCCATCTATTCTGCTGTTTACACTCCCCACCCTCCAGTTATTATAAACTTGTCACACGCATTCATGTCTCTGGTGCCACACTCCCTACCATGCACATACACTAAGGACAATTTTGAAAACAACCAATTAACCTGCTATCATGTTTTTTGGCATGTAGGAGGAAACCCCTGTTCTCCAAAGCAAGTTGAAATATCTTTGTTTTAGCCTCTACCTCTGATGGGTGCCATTCCACTTACTCTCTACCATTTCAGTAAAGTCATTTACCATATACAGTATATCCTTTTTTTAGCATGCCCTAGTCAACCCAGGAAATAAAACACCTTCTAATATATTCATTTTTGATAGCAGTTCAATAACTTCTGTTCAGAGAAATAAAATAGAAATATTCTTTTAGAGTGCACTGAATTCAGTTTAGTGAGTTTAGTGCACTGGGTAAAAATGACTTCCAAACTGGCCATACACTAGAAACATTATTGCAGGAGGTGAACCGATAAACGGGATGATTTTCAGCCAAAGAAAGGTACCAATATCAGTGCCACTCACTGCTGTCATTAATAATTGAGACTGATGAGGAATAGCTGCTGAGATTGACAGGAGGCCCATGCAGCTGATTGGCTAGCTGTCAGGTCAGTGGAGGTACGCCTCCAGCCCTCTAGTGTATGACCAGCTTTACAGGCGGGAGGTAACTGTGTTTTTGCAGTACGTAATGTTCTTTGTTTAATGTTCATTCACTGAGTAATCTTGCAGCTTCCTTTTTGTTCTAAATAATGAATCTAATTAAAATATTACGCAATGGTCAGTAATTGTCAGGTCAATCTTATAATTATAAAGTGGTTTTACCTGTTAAGTTGGTGTCTAAAGAATGTGCATGTAACTTAGTATAAAAGAATATTAGAAGAGTTCTATACATTTGTTTAGGGGAGAAAATGTTGAAAGCTGGATTTATTCTGGTAATGTAGAGACTTGGGAGCGGCTTGTGGCCATATGTTTAAGTGACTGTATTGTGGTGTATAATGTCAAATTTACAGCTGTTTTTGAAGGAATTTTGTTAAGATTTTGTCACATTTGCTTGCTATCACATGCCCCTTATATTCATATAATAAGCCTCCTGAAAAGTTTTCAGTTTTATGTTATGAGCTGTAAAAAATAAATTCATTTTTATACTTCAATTTAAAGCAATCCCCACATGCATTTTGTGTCCATTATATCAACATGAGAGACGAGACTAACCGGGTTTATTGGGGTTTCCATAGACAGAAGGGGTCACCAAACGTTTGGCAGAAAGAAACGACTTTGTGCTTTTCCTATTTACATTGATGACCAACAAAAAGACCTTCCTTCAGACTGCAACTCTGATAGAAGACATCCTTGGCGTAAAAAAGGTACCTTTCACATGAGTTTATGCATGTTTTTATTGTTTGTCTTTTTTGTTTTGCTGTGGAAAATATAAAACTTCAATAAAGAAACAACTTGATTTAAAAAAATAAAACAGGTTAACTTTAGCGGCCTGTGACAGGCATAAAATAGCGTTAGCATAATTTTTTCCTGTACATGGTTAAGTATTCACGTTCACTTGTAAAGGTTGAAGTCAGTCTGTTTCAGTTGCCGCCTCCATTTTCTGTTCAGGAGATGATCCAACTTGAAGACATACCCAATCTTGGAAGTTTAGTGTCGAGCTTTGATCAGCAGCAGCTTGCCAACTTCTGTAGGATCCTCTCTGTCGCCATATCTGAGCTGGACACTGGAAACGATGATAAATATACCCTTCTCGCAAAGGACGCCCAGCAGAAGAAGACTCAGAATCCATCCAGAGCAGAATTAAATCAAGGTGGGAAGGTTGCTTCTCCATTGCATGCTGATTGGACCACATGCCTATGTTATAATATTTACCTGTGACGGGATAAGTAGTGTGGTGCTCACCTGTTCCACACTTGTAAGTGTTCCTCTAACATAAGGTGTTTTCTGCATGTTTGCAGTGCTAATATGGTAACTGTCGAAGTTCTTACACTGGTTTCCCTTACATAGACTGTTTGCCTCTGTGTTTGGTCCTCCCAGGTAGTTCTGAGTTTTCATAATAATTGTGCTGTGCATAAACCAATGCTTTGGGTCTCTTGCGAAGGCTTCAGCTTGTCCGATCTATGGTGAAGAAGGATTAGGTATTGAATGGTTCTCTAGGAGAATGTTACTGACTTTATACATCAGTCCTGATTTTGTTCTGCTTGTCGTGTGCTATAGTTAGTGTTGTAATTTGTCCTGTTCTGACAATGGAACTATTTCTTATCCTGTGAAGCTGAGGAAGCTACTGTAGAGTGGCTGCGTAGTTATGGTGAAATAGCATTTTTCTTGACTTTCAGGAACTAGTGTTTTTCAGGGTTTTTTTGTTCCGTTTTTTTACCCAGTAGTTTATGAACTTGAGCCATATGTAGAGTGGAAAAGTTTTGCACCTTGTTTTTATTTCAGTATAGGTTCCACATGTTTTTTTCTTCTGTATGTTTAGGCTCTTTTGAATGGGTGTCGGTCTTTGTTTTCTTGTGCCATTTGGCTAACGGTTTGGTGTACCTGAGACACTGTCTCACCGTCATCTTTGTCCCTGTGGTCTGTGTCCTGCAGGCTTCCTATCCTCCTCTTTCAGCTCTTGGGTCATGGCGTTGGATGCTTTCCTTTGGGGTTTTTTCCTGAGGCATGGGAAGTTCTTATTGGCCTAGTGGGTAAGTCAGCTCCCTGGACTCTGCCTTACACCTGAGCAATGTGGTTTCTTTAGGGTTTATGCTTTTATGGTCCAGCTGCATAAATCCTCGGTTTCACTCTTCGCCAGCCATGTCTCACAGTCTGCATGTTTGTTGCCTGTCATCGTCTTTCTGAAGTTGTGTGGGAGTTGGTCAACTGAGGCCATTTTCCCTCCCTGTGTAGGGCTCTTGAAACCAGTCAGTGACATCTTTAGCTTATGTGGACTGTAGAGGTAATAAACCCTTTACAATGTTATATTTATTTATTGTGAAGAAGTCATTGGCATGTCCAATGTGAAGATAAGGATGGAAGAGGCTTGAGTGCTCTGCTGCTGTGGGTGAATAGTAACCTCATTCAGTAATACCATGAGACCCCCTTTGATATAATTGTGCTATTCATGATTTCTTGTGCATCGACATGGCCATAGCTTACTTCAGTATTCATGAGGGACGCGTCCGTTCTTTTCACAGCCACCCTTCTGAACATCCCAGGGTTTATTGAGAGGCTGTGCAAGCTTGCCACGCGTAAAGTGTCCGAGTCCACGGGCACGGTAACCTTTCTGCAGGAGCTAGAAGAGTGGTACACATGGCTAGACAACGCCTTGGTGCTCGATGCCTTGATGCGTGTAGCTCATGAGGAAACAGAACAGAGCGGTACAGGTAACTCATGCTCTATGCGTGACTTTACTGCGCAATGGTTAGCCGTTGGTCAGTGGTTAGTCATACACTTTATTTATTTCATATTGAAGAATCTTCTGATGAAAGTGGTCTGGCTAATCCTTCCTCCAGAACACAGCTCCCGCAGTCCATGAAGATCATGCATGAAATCATGTACAAAGTAGAGGTTCTCTACGTGCTTTGTGTCTTGCTGATGGGACGCCAGAGGAACCAGGTCGGTAGGCGTGTCTTCTCTCCATTGCATTTATGACCGTGCAATCATAGACAAGGTGGCCGCTCACAAGGGCTCATTGATCCTATTGCATAGATGCTGATTAAGGGCATTCAGCTATTTGTAAATTAGCTAAGAGAACTAGGATGGGAGACGTGAAACTAGCTCTGCTGTCATCTTTGTTTACAAGCAATATGATTTGGCCTAATGGGTTTGGTAGACCTTTAAGTGATCTGTTTAGTTATTAATGAACTGTATAATATGATAGAATAAGCATAACCTTTTCCTAACCATTTGTTTCAAAGTAACACACTTTCCAAAATGTAAACCTTTAAAGCTGAAATCAGCTCCGGCCTCCAGTAAGCCATGATAGCTTAAAGGCTAGTAAATTATTATTTCTCCAGTGTTTTTGTTTTTTTCCACACATGAATTTTGTAAGGTTAATTAACAAAACCTTTTTCCTGTGTAGTGCTGCAGCCAGTCTTCCTTGTAGGCTGTTAACCTTAACCTCTTCCCCCCCCCCCCCCACCCCTAACCTCCCCCCCCCCCCCTCTTTTTTTTATTTAAGGTTCATAAAATGATAGCAGAGTTTAAACTGATCCCCGGCCTAAATAATCTGTTTGATAAGCTAATATGGAGAAAGCATTCTGCATCTGCCTTGGTTCTCCATGGCCACAACCAGAACTGTGACTGCAGTCCTGTAAGTCATCACTTTCTTATTTCTTTTATTCTCGGTTCACATAACATGTTAAATAGCAAATGAACTTGGTGCTAGGGGGGAGGTACAGCAAGGGCTTGGGTACTATCCACTCCTCCGCACTGTCCTTATTTTATGCAAGGATGGTGCGTAAAAGTTTGGGTAGGGGCACCTGATTGGAGGTTTGTGTGTGTGAGAGGAGTAGGCTCGGGAAGCTGGATACTGTGTGGATCCAGCCTTGGAGCTCTGAGTGCAGCTAGTGCGGAGGTTTGGATTCAGACCCATCATTCTTACTCTGACTGAGGAAATGTGTAACTCCAGAAACGACTCTTGTGGGTTATTCTCTCCTGGTCAGTGTATGAAGCGGAGTGACCGTTCCCTGAGCATTTCATGAAATAGTCCTGCTGTATATCACGTCTGTTACGTGGAACAAGTGTCTTCTCTCCTATATAACTTGCAGCCTTCATGCACTCCACCTATATTACTGTTTTTTTTCTTCTAGGATATTTCCTTAAAGATACAGTTTTTAAGACTTCTTCAGAGTTTCAGTGATCACCATGAGTAAGTCCAATGCAATGTCACAGTAACACTTACTATGTAATCTTGGTGGCAACTGTTTTGTTTTAACTCGATTGTTTAAAACGACTGACCTAACAAAGACTAATCAAATGATGTTTAAAAGTATCTAGTGTTTCTCACACCATTTATTACTCATTACTAAGTGCTTTAGGCAATTAAAGCCACAATATTTGTTTTATAAATTCTACCCTTTTCTCCTCCAGTTCAGTGTTTAGTTTGTATTTTTTACATGTGTTTGATGAAGTAGTTTGAACCTAGTGTGAGATGAGAGATAATGTCAGTGTGGGTATGGTGTGTATATGACATGGATAGGTGAGCGCTGTACTATCTATATTCCCATCAGACTAGCAATAACCGGTAGGCTTTGTAAGTTTCCGTTGCTCTTGGATACGCCTCCATAGCATTTACTTGTATGTACAGAACATGCCAGTTGTCATACCCAACAACTACGTGAGTACATTTACTTGGAAGGATACATTTTCTACAAATGACTTCAATCCAGAATCACAGTTAAGTAAAGCTGTACGGAATTATTTGACACTATTCCCATAAATGTAGTAACATGTAATGTTGACAAATCCTAGCTGAGAGTAATGGTTTCCAACCCTGTCTCTACCTGATTTTAGGAACAAATATTTGCTTCTAAACAGCCAAGAATTGAATGAATTGAGCGCCATATCATTAAAAGCCAATATTCCGGAAGTGGAGGCTGTAACCAATACGGACAGGTAAGAGCTTGCTGCACGCTTCCCAGCACTGCCGAGCAGAGCTCTTAGGCTCCCTTAGAACTTCTCCTTGCAAGCTTCATTGTCTATGCAATGATTTTAGAAGTGAAGCAGGGATTCTATGCAGTAATCTGGAACACACCATCTATAAATCTCCCTAGTGTTTATATAGAAGCATAAAGCTTTTCGTTGAACATTATACACTGGCTTGCGTTAGTTTACCGTGAACGCCCCTCGCTCGTGCAGATCAGCGGTCCGTATAATCTGATGGGTAAATGCTGTGCGTGTGCACTGCCAGATAATCAGCTTGCGGAATCAGTCTGACATATGGAGGCCAGGATCCGGTCCTACTAGTGTTTGTCTGCTATTTCCTCAGACCGCCAGCTGCCGCTGGATGGCTGCCCCAGGCGTGCGTAAAGGAGTCTGTTACACACAACCTGCAGCTTCTATTGTTTTCTGTGTATTTGAGCTCATACAATTTTATCATGTATTTCCTTGTGTTCCAGGAGCTTAGTATGTGATGGGAAAAAAGGCTTATTAACCAGACTTCTACAGGTCATGAAAAAGGAGCCAGCAGAGTCCTCTTTCAGGTGTGTTCTGTATAGTGTAGGGGCATTGTGATCACTTCTAACGCAATAGGCCAGGTTTACACATTTGTTTTCTACAGTTTCATTCATCTGTGTTGTGAACCGATGTGAGCATCATCAGTGAGGTCTATACACAATGGGGCTGACCCAGATCTGCACTTACACAGGGCACAACAGGTGCAAGTGTAAATCTTAGCAAAACCATATTGTTCTGCAGGGAAGGCAGATTTAAACAGTGAAAAGTATTAGAGTTGAGGAGAGGTTTCCTAGCTCAACTCTAATTTACAGATTAAACATAAAGCTTTGCAGTATGTGAGTTCTATGTGCAAAGCTAAAGTATTTTCCCTGCATGCAACAGAATTACAATTATCACCCCTCACATTGCAAACTGGCTTAGGCGATCTTGCCCTTACTCCCAAACTCTGGATCACCCCCAGTAACTTTAGTCAATCCTAAAATGCTATAAAGTTGTCTTTTGGTCAGGTTAACATTGGTCTCCTTGTTCTGGGACTCTTGACAGATGGGTTACTGATGCCTATAAGAAGTGCCAAGATCAAAAGATAGGATCATTTACTGGTTATTAAACCTTATGTTTTCCTCCCTGTGTTGTATCTGCTTAGGTTTTGGCAAGCTCGGGCTGTTGAAAGCTTTCTTCGCGGGGTGACTTCATATGCCGACCAGATGTTTCTTCTGAAGAGAGGACTCTTGGAGGTGAGATCTTTTGACCTTTTTAATGTGTTCTTCAGCAAATTAGCGTTGTTCTTTGGACTAGGTTGAAACAACCGTTCAACAACATCCATATAACTAACAGTTGCAAGATTCCTGTATACTCTTTAGTATGAGCAGGTGCCTGCTAGTAGTTACACCATTGTTCATTCCACAATATCTTTTCTGCATACATATGCAACACCTACTCCTCATCGCCATTATTTTATGCAGTGGTTCCCAACCCTGGTCCTCAGGTACCACTAACAGTGCATGATTTCCAGGTCTCCTTGCTGGAGCACAGGTGTGTTCATTACTGACTGACACCTATAATGAGTACCACCTATGGAACTTTAAGAATGTGTCAGTTAGTGATGAACACACCTGTGCTCCAGCAAGGAGACCTGGAAATCATGCACTGTTAGTGGTACCTGAGGACCAGGGTTGGGAAACACTGATATTTAATGGGATCAGCAACAGTATCTCACATCTGACCTCAGTG
>WWET01000914.1:216908-235127 GCA_011038615.1 Limnodynastes dumerilii | reverse complement strand
GAACCTTGTACACACCTATGGTGTGGTGTTTTTGGTTAAGAGCGCACTAATACATACTAAACAATTTGGACTCCCCGTCGCTTTCACCCTGGAATGCGCAGTTTTGAGAGCCTTTCAGATGCACCTCACACATAGCTAGTGCAGCAGCCAATAGTTTTGATGTCTGGAGTCATCCTGGTGCTCTTCCATTAGTCCTATTTAAGGACAAACTTTTGTGGTGTGAAATTAGAACTTTTGCGGGCGACCCACCCGTGCAACTAGGAAAGTAGCACTCGTTTATTCCTGGGCTGCATGGCTGGGAGTTCTGTGAGGAACACACCCATTCAACAGCTAATCAGTAATGTCAGGTATTTTCATGATCGTTCTGTGGCTCATTGAGATGTGTCTGAATTTACTCACCAAATGTTAAGACGTAGCTTTTCTTGCAGCAGCTGTTATGTATTGTAGTGGCGTCATTTTTCTTTGTCGTACTTCACTTTCACATAAAAAAAATATGATATATTCAGCTATTAAAAACATCTCCTATAAGTAGCATAGAAGATTATCTTCTCCTCTGGTGCTATCCTAATAATGTACTGGGACCTGATTCAGACTTAAGAATGAGCTTGAAATTAAGAGAGAAAACTGGGCTAAACCATGTTGATTGCAGGGGAGTCATATTTCATCTGTTGTAAACAGTATTAGAGTTGAGCGGTGATGTTTCCTATCCCAAGTCTAAATAACAGTGTGATAGTAAAGCTGGTCAGTATCTGTGTGCAGTAAGCAATTCAAAGATATATCCCTGCATGCAAAGAATACAATTAAATTAATTCCCCCTGCAATCAACATGGTTTGCCCAGGAGTGACTTTAAGTTCTTTAAGAAGATTCTTAAGTGTGAATCAGGTCCTTAATTTCAAGCTCCTTAAGTCTGAATCAGGTTCCTGGTCACTTAGTTTTACAGAAAAGTCAAGGAATTCCCCATGGCTGCAGCCAGCTATCTGCCACTGTACTATTGCTTATAAAAGAGAGGGGTTGTAATAGCGGTCTTCCCATGTCTGTAGGAACTCTGACAGACCCTCTTGTGTTGCATTATTCCAGGATAATTGGTCAATGGTAAGGCAAATGAGTGATGATGATTATAACAAGGTGCCTCTTGTTCTAGCACATCCTGTATTGTATTGTGGACAGCGAGTGCAAGTCTAGAGATGTCCTTCAGAGCTACTTTGACCTCCTGGGGGAGCTAATGAAATTCAACATGGATGCTTTCAAGAGGTTTAACAAATATATCAATACAGATGAAAAGGTAAAAAAGACCCCTCAAAACCCCACAGCTATCCAGATTCTCAAACATTTTCTCCTAGTTTGTTAAAATGTCAAATTATAAAAAAACTTGAACAGATTGTAGACCAATTGCTATTACTTAGCACCCAGTTAGGACTGTTTTACAAATTCCTTTTCTGGTTTAGTTCCAGATTTTCCTGAACCAGATTAACAGCTCCTTAGTGGACTCAAACATGCTAGTGAGGTGCATAGCACTGTCTCTGGACCGGTTTGAGAGCCAGTCAGATGACATCAAAGGTGAGGGATTAAGTTGGTTTTTAACACTCTGCCTAGTTTGTTGCATATGTTAATTAGCCATCATTAAAGCTCTTGCCAGTAAACTTTAGTGACTGAGCCAGCAGTCATCTGTCTTCCCCTATACACCATCCCTTTTCTATGGCTTTGGTATATTTTACACAACAACCCTTTCATGTGTCTTGCTACAGCAGGTTGCTGGATATTTTTGTATTTTGCTTCCAGTGCACTATTGCCTCTCGTTACCTCCACAGTTGCAGAGCTTCTGTCAGAATGCCGCCTGTTGTCCTACATGACTCAGGGTTCCATCCGAATGTCCTTCCTTTTCCGGTTGGTTAACATCATTCATGTGCAGACATTGACTCAGGTAAGTCCTGTATTGTCCATCATTTCCTTTCCTTGTGGTAAATGTCCCTATGACAGCTTGTACTACAAATAAATTACATTTTTCAACTATTTTCTCGAAACATAAATTTATTTGTGAATCATGTTGTAACTCAGAACAGACTTATGATGATTTAAGATATTTTTGTTCATTACCTACTGTTTTTCAAACAAAATATTCATTTAAGATAAGTAGTTTTTTTAAGATCCCAAATCACTCGTCTTTAAATTGGAGTGTCTGCAATTATTGAAATGTGTCATTCTGATCTGTGACAGGAGAATGTCAGCTGCTTGAACACGAGCCTTGTGATCTTAATGCTGGCCCGGAGGAAAGGCCGGTTACCCTGCTTCCTGCAAACTATCCGAGACATGGAGTGTATGGAGAAGTACCCAGGCTTCATACTCAACAACTTCCACTGTCTCCTCCGCTTCTGGCAGCAGCATTACCTCAACAAGGATAAAGACAGCACTTGTTTAGAAAATGTAAGCATATAACTCTCTACCTTATCACACAGGTTTTCATCCCAGTGCAGGAAAATAATCCTCTGTCCTTCTCTGCTTTTCAGAGTTCATGTATCAATTTCAGCTACTGGAAAGAGACTGTATCTGTACTGTTAAACCCAGACCGGACGTCTCCGTGTGCCATAGTAAGCTACATAGATGAGGCATATATGGATGTGGATAGAGAATTCCTGGAGGACTAACCCTTGTGGGTGCTTTCTTAGCTCTATACGGACAAATACTGCAGTTGGTATGTCAGTGAGCGTGGCTATCCAAGGATTGGTTGTGTGCGTTTGTCATGGGATGGTAAATAAACACAGAATACATCGTGCCCAGTATTACCCACTGATAATACTTTGCATGGTATACTGTATCTGTGCAATACCTTCAGGGACATTACTATCCAATTTACACTGTTCATTTATGTTCCTTTTGAGGGGAGAAAAAAAAAGATTATTTTTGGAATTTCCTGTCTGCTTACACGTCGTGTGATGTCCACCCTTTATCAATTCCAAATGACCTCTAGAATCCTTTCTTAACCTTCATTACTGCTAACATTTCATTGTGAGAAAAGAGAGAGTGGCGATAGCAGCCAAGGAGCACCCGGCTACCTCTCTGTGGACTTGTCTTCCCGTTTCCATTGGACAAGGAAACCAGCAATAATGGCAAGAAGATGCAGGAGCAGCAAGTGTAACGGTCCATCTCCAGTCGTCTACCTTATCGCTAATTGCCATTGCAAGTGTCTGATTGGTTTGTCACTACGGTCCACATCCCTAAATGATGCGGTTCAGGACGTAGCCTTCAGTTTATTTATTGTATCCATTTGTCCCTTTTTAAATCAAATGAAATTGTCAAACAACCCCCCCCTGCAACATGTTATGCTTTTTTTTTTATTATGGACAGGGTTTACTTTTAGCACAGTTTTGCAGATCTGTTTCAATGAATTTGCATGATGAATTTCTCTTTTTAATCCTATTTGTATCCATCCAGTTGTGTTTGTGGGGTTTTTTTTTTAAGGATCTTCTGATCTAGATTTTTAATACACGGCTTTGGATTGAAGCCAGCAAGGTTATTCCACATTGCACTTTACACATGTGCTTACTGGTAGACAACAAATCTATATCAAGTCACCTGATTCATCATCTTGCCACCATCTTATTTTTTCAATACTTTTTGTTTTGTAATTGCTTTTTTTAAATATTTATTTCTGAAGATTGTCATTTCCAGTATAAATAATTTTATAAGAGAACTTTTGTTGCTTCCTCGCACTAAAACCTTAATTGTATTGCAACAAGAGCCCGGCTTATAGAGCCCAGTCCCACTGTGTTTTAACCTGCTGAAGTCCACTAGGCATTAAACATGTTATTTTAATGTCATTGCATTAAAGAGTAAACATTACCACGTTCCATCGCTTTTCCCTTTCAATATGTCAGAGTAAAAAAAAAAAATGCGTTTTATATGGTTTTTCTTTTATCTTCAGATTTTAACTGTTTCTAGTACATGTTGGGAAACTGTAATTTTAATGCTATGTCTATTTTACCAGTAAAATCTGATCATTTTGCCTGTCAACACTTACATGGGTTCTAAACCTCTGTCTAAAAATATAGTCCCGTTACTGTAATTCTAAATGGAATCAATGATGTATTTGGAGTTTTAACTATAATGGTGAGCGTTGGCTGTCGGTTACTGTGTAATACTCGACAAGCCCTATTATTCCCCATTAAGCATTCTGTGTGGCCCTTCTGATGAGTCATGTTAATGTTTTATAAACAGATATTGTCTATCTGCAAAGGGTCTGTACATTTTCATTGCATCCCGATGTCTGTGTGTTTTGGACCCTATGAAAATTATATGCACAGTGACTTTGAACTGGTGTAAATAAAACTTAACGCTAACTTAAAGGTGTTATTGTGTTTATAGGGAAATGTGTGCATGTCTTCATTTAAATTCCATTAATGCCACTCCGTTTAGTTACACAGGGAATGTTCCAGATCGCTGCATACAAGGGCCTCATTGGCTGGTAACCTTGTTTACTAAATATTTGACTTCACTTGACAAGGCCACGTTTTTTTGGTTCATGTCTGGAGAATCTTTTATTTTTTTTTTCTAAATTAGGAATTGAAAACATTGATTGGATCCAAATGATAGGAAATATACCCTTAAGCTGGGTTCTCAATCATTGGCTTCCATCAGGTGGTACATGGGCTGTGTAAGGAGCTGGATGCATCCAGCAGTACTTCTGTTTACCAGGAATTATGGGGACTGCATCGTATACAAAAAAATCTCAAGCCATTGCAAAAATGTGTACACAAAATTTATGTATGCATACACACGGTCTATCTGCATAATGTCACAAATATGTAAAATATGCTAAATACTAAAAAAAAAAAAAGTTGAAACCCGCTGCACTAAATATTAGACCCAATGATATTTCATACCAGTCATTGCTTTGTAATCTAATTTGCTGCAGCTACAAAACTCTTCCTTTTCTAGAACTGATATAACGGTTGTACATTAGTACTAGAAATCTTTGCTGCTATGGGCCACATTCAGTGTATTTTTTGTACAGAGGTTTTTGGGAGTAAATATACAATACATGTTGTATGAGTGATAAAATAGCTTGAACCTTGTTTGTGTGTGTAATAAGCCTGGCGCTTTGCTGTGCGTGTGGGAAAAGAAGACACGAAGGTTGCGCCTCAGTAGATTTTATTAGTTAGCAAGGGGTAGGAGGGAGAGAAGGCAGTGATGGGAAGGTCTAGCACAGCTGTTGCAGCTGTCTGGGAAGGGGTTGCAGTGTCTGGTCTTCTCATTCTTCATGCTGCCAGAGGATAGAAACAAAGAGTTGTATTTATACCATGCATGGTGCTATCTCACATTGTTTATTCTTGAATCAAGGAACAATGACAGTGTTTAGCCATCAAATTTCATAATCCATTCATCTAGTGTAGCATTTAATCCTAGTAAAAACCTTTGGATAGGTATATTGTGCGGCTTGTATAATGGTACAAATGATTCACATCTAAGTACCTGAACTGATTCCTGAAATCATTGTTTTTCTATTATAGTGTCCGATCTGTTGCGTTAAGTTAAACAAAAAATGAAAAAAAAAAAGGGGGTGAACCCTGCTGTGACATATAAAGAGCCAAGGATTACAGCAGACTATTACAATAACTGCTCTGAATCTGTTCCTTCACATGCCTTAAACACACAAGATGGGTTACTGGGTAAACCCTAAGCTGGACACCAAATCTGTGTGAGCTCTGACCTTTCATGCTGGCGTATCAGAGTACAGATGTTGTAACACCTAGCTCCTTATTAAGCACATGCAGTGATCATTGTTACCTTGGAGGTAGCAGCTTCTCTGGTTCGGGCACGTAGTTTATTGACTTGTCCCTCTGCTACATCAGCGCGCTCTTCTGCATCATCCAGCTCATGCTGAACCTTCCTGTACTTCACCAAGTTGGAGTTAGCCTGGGTCTCCTGTAACAGCCAGAGAACAAGGCTGGGTCACACTTGGAATTATGGGTATTAAAAAGTCATCTTGAAGTTTTCACATCCGATGTTCACACAGTTGGTTTTCATTTCATCATGACCATATTCTATATACAAGATGTCTGACAAATGTGTGTTTTCACAATCTATAGGCTGGAAACTATCCATGGACTTAAATATAATCTCTCCTAATGTGGTCCTGTAGACCAATCAACTTCTGGTATGGATAAGGAGCAATCGGGCAGTTTTGTGGCTGAAGCCTAAGCCTTTGGTACTTACAGCCTCCTCAGACTGGCGTTTGTAGCTCTTCACTTTCATTTGCAGTTTATCGATCAGATCCTGCATTCTGGCCAGATTTTTACGGTCTTCTTCAGTCTGTAACAAGAAAACATCCCCTTTATTTCAGGATAGATCTAAAGTTATCCATTGCTTTCTACTATTTCCTGATGAGCTGCTCATAACTAAGTCCATTTTCAAGTTCTGGAGCAATAGACCTTAACAGACAAGAACATGTGGATCTGTTTATGAACTATAAGCAGGAGAGCTTTCAGGAGTCATGTAATAAAGTTCAATGGGGTAATTTAAGCACCCTTTCAAAATTGTCATAATGGACCGGAATCACAGATAAGATTATGCTTCTTTTTCCATGCGTATTTTTAGGATCGGATTACCTGCGCATGTGTAGTAACTTTTTTTTACGCAAGTTACGTAGGATTTAGGCACGGAAGTCCATTAAGCACGTATTTCTAAATCGTACTTTGTGACATACATACAGAGGGGTGTGGCTGTCTTCCATATGTGCGAAGTTACGCGAAAGTGGGTGGGGGGCATTTATATGGTCTCTTGAGGGTGCGGTAAGTAATGTACGCACGTACCTAAACAACTTAGGCACCTAACTGCACACGTAGAGTTAAGGTTGCCCTATGGAGTCGTAAATTACCAAAAATCCGTCCGTGCGAGGGAAGTGTCATGGGTGTTGCCTTGCATTGTATGTGCGTATATTTGCGTATGTATCTGTAAATCCGGTTCGATATGGTTCAGAAAATTCCCATTCTAGATCTAGTGGTCTTGGCTCTTGCATGTGTACGCCTGTAACATTCTTATACATTCCTACACAAATACCTCTTAATGCATACATATTAAGCAGATAACGACCTATGTGGAATATTACCTGGTAGGTGAGTTCCTTTATCCTCCTCTCATATTTCCGAATTCCCTTTTGGGTTTCAGCATTCTTCTTCTGCTCGCTCTCCAGCTCTCCTTCAAGCTCCCTCACCTGTTGCAATAAAAAAAGATTAGTGCTGAAGGATCGATGGACAGAGTCTACATGTAAGTATTTAGTTGTACTGTCTAGTGACCGTTTCTCAGAAGGCTATTTCAGGAGTATTCCTCAATGTATCACGTATACACTATAAACAAACTACAGCTAACTGACCTCCGTGTGGTGACCCAGATTCCATTTGTGGCTCTCTTGATATCTGATTCTACCATAGAGAATGGAGTTCCACAACAGCTTGCTGACACAGTGTCTTAACTGCCAGTGTTCATGTGCTCCTAAATGCTATCTGTGAGGGTCCTTTTCCAGGATTCAATCTGCTGTAGGGCAGTGTACCATCTCAGACATTACCCGCGTACCTTTGCTTCAAGTTTTTGGATCTGTTTCTTTCCGCCTTTCAGAGCAATTTGTTCAGCTTCATCGAGCCGCATTTGTAGATCTTTAATGGTCTGCTCCATATTCTTTTTCATTCTCTCAAGGTGAGCGCTGGTGTCCTGCTCTTTCTTCAGTTCCTCTGCCATCATTGCTGCCTGTAAAGGTGACATCAATTAGTTAGTGTGCCTCAAGTCCCATGGAATTTTATCAATGAAGGAACTCTGTATGTTTGAATTCAATACATCATATGTCATTGGCCACTTGTTCGTAATGTGTCTGGAGACCTTACATCAGTGATGGCTTTTTTGGCTTTCTCCTCTGCATTTCGACATTCCTGGACCGCTTCTTCCACCTCAGTGGATAACTGAGAGATGTCTGCATCCAGCTTCTTCTTCTGATTAATAAGAGCCGTGTTCTGGAAAAGTGAAATGCAGGAAATTACCTCCATGAATTAAAATCACCTTATACTTTGGCTGGCTGGAGGAGTCGGGAAAGCAGAGACTCAACAGATCAGATGTGGTGCCAACCTGTGCTTACTGTTCCAATAATATATATATTACACACAAGCCATAGCCCAAGAGCCGATCTTCCAATTAAAACTGGCAGCTGTATTGTCCCCACATATTACTGTAGACCAGGGGTTATGACAAATGGTAGCATTATAGAGCATAGTATTATCTAATACAGTGCTGTAGTGTTTGAATCTGCTCTAGTAAAATCTGTATGGATTATTAAGTACCTGTAAAACTGTTATAATCTCCTTCAATCCCAACCTTTACAAATAAAAGGAACCCAACTATGGCATTTGGCTTTACTTGCAGTCTTATAAACGGATCCCTTTTGTTCACCAGACCTGTGAGTGCAAGAGGTTGACCCTCTCTGTAGCCTCTAGTAGCTCCTGTTCTGCCAGCTTCCTTCCCCTCTCTGCTTGCTCCAGTGCTGCGCGCAGTTCCTCCACCTCAGCCAGCAGCAGGTTATTCCGTCTCTCGAGAGCCGCTGCTTGCTCTTTCAGGTCATCGTTGTGCCGGAGAGTATCGTCCAGCTCAATCTGCAGATCCTGGAATACAAATGTTAAAATGTCAATGCTGCAATATTTCCTGTACTGCACTGCAATCAGGTTACCATTTCCATATGTCCAATACATAATCATAATATTAGACTTCATTATCAGACTTGAAGATTTCCTGCTTTGTAAAGGTATAAATCTATATCGTGTTAAAGTTCTTTTCGGGTGTCTCTATTTTGAATAGCAGCCGGTTTAGATTTTTTTTTCTGAATGGGTGAGTATGCCGATGTTCGGAACTGGCTGGGAGAGAACGACCCTATCAAAATAGGGACCCACATCCATATTAAATAATCACGCTTGATGATTGTATTTGGGTAATTTGATAAGAGATGAGCCAGCTTTTCTATATTAATTAATGTGTGGTTGTATAATGTGTTAGATAAACAATCAGGGCTGTTGCTAACATTAGGCAGATTTAGACAGCTGCCTAGGATGCCCAGCAGCATGGAAATGAAGGCTGGTGGCTGCAGTAGAACACACAAGCCGCCACCCAGTTACTACCCTGAGGCAATATGTGTGTACAGCTGAGCAGGTAAAGTATTTTGCTGAAGCTTTGCCTATGGTGTCCAGCACGGCTGCCATTATGGGGGGACAGCTAGGACTTTGGCCCAGGACCGGAGGAAGATGGGGCCCTGCCTATATTACATTAATGCAAGTTGTTAGCGCTGCTGTTAATGCAAGTCAGCGGCGCTTTATTTTTAAGTGACGTCACTGCTGGAAATGGATCAATCTGGAACAAATGAATGACTAAGTTCCATATGTGGTGAGAATGAATATGATAATTAGACAGGAAGGTGCATGATTCATAGCGGGGAGTCTGTCTGTTTTGGCTTCTTGTGTATCCCATGTCACAGAATAATCCTATGTAACAATGATTTACAAATTACTAACCTTGATCTGAGACTGCAAGTGACGAACCATCTTCTGGGATTCCGCAGCCTGCCGATTGGCGTGATTGAGCTGGATCTCCATTTCATTCAGGTCTCCTTCCATCTTCTTTTTCAGTCTAATGGCCTCATTCCTGGCTTTAGCCTCGGCGTCCAGACTGGCCTGCATGGATTCCATGGCGCGCTGGTGATTCCGCCTACACGATAGATGGTGCGGATCAGTTTTGTACTAGCGAGAGGCATGCACTGTTCATTGACGTTAAGCATAAAGAATCGGATCCAGATATATGAGTGGATGCTACTGTGGAGGTCCACTATTGGGTCGCTGCACAATCCTAATTTGCATAAGTGCAAGACTCCCCTCGCACTTAAGCACTTTATGGCACCAGGACCCTACCTTAACATCTACGTGCTGGCATCATGGAATATGGGGCCGGTGGATAAATGAGGATTATGCGTAAGGGTTTATCCAAGCCCTTACTGTACAATTTAAATACCTCCCACCATGTGTACATGCTTAAAGCATGCTGCCCCGTCCCATCTCTTGGTCAGAACGATTTCCAGCATCGAATCTTGTATCTGCAGGCTCTAGATCCGTGCTCAATGTGAGTAAAGTGCGCAGGCGTCCATTAAGTATCCAGCCGCTTTCGCCACGCAGCAGGAAGAAAGCGGCTCCAACTACTAAATCTGGATACAGCCCAGAATTCCTCAATCGAAAAATAGAACCTGCTACTAATTGCTGTGTCCGCTTTACAAATTTGCATATTGAACAATGATTTAATTACACAAAGAGTAGTGTAAAATGAATGAAGTGAATAACTAAATTTAATGAATGGTATCGCCACCTGTAATATATACAGCATTACCTGAGGTTCTCAATCTCTTCATCTTTTTCGGCCAGTTTCCTGTCCACATCCGCCTTAATCTGTGACAGCTCCAGTTGTATGCGCAAGGTCTTGCTCTCTTCATGTTCCAGAGCTCCCTGCAAAGAACAGCGGCATCATTTTAATGACCCAATCCAAGTAAACTAACAAATGCGACTATATCCGTGCAAATGGCTGGAGCAGATAAGCGTGTGCCGTCACTCACCTCAGCCTCTTCTAGAGCGGCCTGGATTTCACTTTTCTCGCTCTCCAGAGCCTTCTTTACCTTCTCCAGTTCATGAATCATTTTGCCGCTAGCACTGATCTGATCGGTGAGATCAGCAATCTCCTCTATAGTGGAGGTAGATAGAACAGAGTTACCATTGGAAATTGGGCTGAAACTTGTGGCTGAGACACAAGTCAGTTAATATGGCAAGGATATATATTCTTATAATCACCCAATGTCTCCTAATCTTTTATGGACCAATTCTGTTCCTGCAATACTTTAATCACTCCTCCTGATCTATTTGTTTATCTTTACCTTGTAGGTTTTTGTTTTCCCTCTTCATTGTCTCTAGATTGTCTAGAGACTCTTCATATGCATTCTTCAGCTTGAAGAGCTCAGTGCTCAGGCTGCGAGATTCCTTCTGCGAGGTCTCCAGCTCCGCCTGGGTCTCCTCATACTTCTGCTTCCATTCTGAGAGGATCCTGTCAAAGTTCCTCTGCTTCTTGTCTAAAGCTGCGGCAGCAGAATTGGCTCGCTCCAAGTCAATGACCAGATCTTCGATCTCAGTCTGAAGACGATGCTTGGTCTTCTCTAGTGAGGAACACTTGGCATTAGCAGCTTCTACTGCCTCCTCCGCTTCCTGCAGCCGTGCTGCCAGCTTCTTCCTGGAAAACAGACATCAAGTCCTTTATCCACATGATTGATTATACACATTTATACACATTACAGATGTAAGTCCCCAGCTCTAAACAGTCAGCAGCGTCCCCCAAATGAAAAAGAAACCTACTTAGCGTCTTCTAGTTCTTCTGTCCTCTGAATGGCATCTGTTTCATACTTGTTCCTCCACTGGGCTACTTCAGCGTTTGCTTTAGATAGAGACCTCTGCAACTCCGCTTTGGCCTCCTGTTCCTCTTCGTATTGTTCTCGCATGAGGTCACAGTCGTGACGGGAAGCTTGCAATGCGTGAGCTAATGCATTTTTCGACTGTATGGGAAGTAATCATGAAATGGTTTGTGTATAGTCATAGGATGTATCTTACAGTATCGATCTAAAGAAACCACTTTCTGACCTTTGTCTCCTCTTCCAGTTGCCTTTTCAGCTCTTCAATGGTCTGAGTGAAAGAAGCCTTGCCTCTGCTCAGCTGGTTGACAAGGGACTCCTTTTCCTCCAGTAGACGAGAGAGTTCCCCTGATCAGCAACATGGATAAATATTAAGTATTCCACAAATACAAAGATACTTGCAAAGTTGATATAAGATGCTCTCCATTGTGCCAAAGTTCATCTCCCACTTTTAAAATTAAACTGTTGTGGAACTATTATTATTATTATTATTATTATTATTATTATTATTATTATTATTATTATTATTATTAAAAGCCTATTCTTCACAATCTATAAATCAATACTGCTAAAAATATATTCTGCCATAAATTCACTGCCAAAAGTGACATCCCTGCAGGAGAAGGCAGAATGCAAAGGCTTCATATGAGACATCAAATATCTGGGATTGGCAATGCATAGATACTATTAAAGGGATATATCCAGACTTAAGTAAGTGCTTGAAATTAGTTACACCTGGGCTAAACCATGTTGATTGCAGGGGAGTCACATTTCATCTGTTGCAAACAGTATTGGAGTTGAGAGGTGATGTTTCCTATCCCAAGTCTAAATTTCAGTGTGATAGTAAAGCTGGTCAGTATCTGTGTGCAGTAAGCAATTCAAAGATATATCCCTGCATGCAAAGAATACAATTAATTTGACTCCCCTGCAATCAACATGGTTTAGCCCAGGCGTAACTACTACACTTACTTAAGTCTGGATCCAGCCCAATGTCCCTGAACACACAGTAGAGGCACCACGCAGGTAAAGGCCTGTTGCCAGAACTCAGTTCTGAAGGCTCCCTAACAGAATTGCATGTCAGATAGGTATGGACAAATTGGTATCACTTATGGGCACATCTGTTCTCTAGTCAGGAGACCTGGAGAACCTGAACTATTAGCCATTTCTGGGCCTGGTGGCTGTGTTTGCCTACTACTGACCTAGATCATTAGTACACTCTAAATTCCTTGCAGCATAACCTTTGGTGAATGGAATAAGTATTGGTCCTCTTACCGCCCTCGGTCTGTAGCCGTGCTCTGTGTAGAGAGATATCTGCCAGCTGCCTTTGCAATTCATCCACCTTACACTTTGCCTCACTCAGCTGATCCTCATACGTCCGACACAACTTCTCTGCATTCCCCTGAAACATTTTAACATAATTATAAAGTCTACACCAATATTGAGTTTCCATTCAGAAAATAACACAATATGTAAACAACCTCAATATTTTCAACCCTCTTTAGCAGATTGTCCAACCTTATTTTTGGAGAGTTGCTCAATATTGGAAGACAAGTCGTCCAGTTCCATCTTCATCTCACTCTTCTCCTTTTCCAGCTTCTGCTTAACTCTCTGCAGACTGTCTATCTGCTCTCCAAGCTCAGCCACAGAGTCTGCATGCTTCTTCCTCAGGCCTGCAGCAGTAGCTTCATGGTGTAGTGTGGCTTCTTCCAGATCTCTACGCAGCTTCAAAAACTCAGCTTCACGTTTCTTGTTCATTTCGATCTGCAAAGATGTGGCCCCACCAGCTTCTTCTAGCCTTTCACTCAACTCCTCCAGCTCCTTGGACACCTCTGAGCGCTGCTTCTCCACCTTTGCTCTGGTAGCCCTCTCAGCTTCCAGCTCTTCCTCAAGTTCTTCAATACGTGCCTTGGGGACAAACGTTGACATCTAATTTAACATTTTTTTTTTAACCAACAAGTTATCATTTAGTTTCATTTAGTACGATTTAAACAACTTATTGTATCTCAATAGATTTATAATACACTGAGCAACATTAATAGGGCTTTTGTTCCTGTAACACTCAAACTTCCAGTCATCTGTCTGCTTGTTAGAATCATCCTTAGTCTAGAGGTAACTGTCCCAAGCATTATCATCATGGCATTACCCCGCTAGTAACATCTCATTACAGGACCAGTAGTTCTGAGTGATGGTGACATTACTAAAGCAGCAACAACCATTGTCATATAATGTAAGTAAATTATGTTACCTGGAGTTCTTTAATTTTCTTTTGTAACTGAGCAGACATAATTTGTTCATCTTCAATTCGTGAATTCAGCTGGCTTATCTCAAAGTCTTTTCTGTGAAAAACAACACACAAGAGTATAAGTATCCAAGAGTGTTTGGTTTGAATGAACCACCATCTGTATTTGCCGATTTACTCAAGAAGAAGAACGTTTATGCAGAGAGCTAAGACACAATGACCGATATTTATAACTTATACACACTCACTTCTTAAGTTTCTCTTCTAGTTGTTGCTTGTCATTCTCTAGATCCATCACAGACTCCTGGGTAAGTTTCAGGTCTCCTTCTAGTTTTCGTTTTGCTCGCTCTAAATCCATCCGTAATTTTTTCTCTTGTTCCAGGGACCCTTCCAGCTGCATTACAATATTACATGTATTATATTACTTCAGTATATAGTGACAAATGTCTAGATAATTCCAATTACGTTACAGTCTTGTTCATACTATTAGTGGAATAACGTACATCATCCACTTGCTGCTCCAGCTTAGCTTTGGCTTTGGTGAGTGTGTTAACTTTATCTTCTTCTCCCTGCAGATCATCTAGAGCTTGCTGATGTGCTTCCTGCAGAGCTTTCTTCTCTTTGGTGAGCCTAGCAATGATTTCATCTAAAGCGGCCATCTCTTCTACAAGATTCTTCACCTAATGAATACAATAAATATTTTCAGGTCAAAATATTGACCTATGATTGGTAATTGTCTCCATGTAGTTATTCTTTGATGAACATAAGATTACTATCCTCACCTTGTTTTCTGTTGCATGTTTTTCCTTTTCTACTTTAGCCAGTGTGATTTCTAGGTCATCGATGTCCTTTTTGAGTTCAGCGCACTCATCTTCCAGCTTCCGCTTCTTTGATGTCAGGTCAGAATTCATCTCCTCCTCATCTTCCACTCTCTCATTGAGCTCTTTCACTTTGGCCTCTAACTGGATCTTAGTTTTAATTAGCAGGTCACAACGCTCTTCTGCATCTGCAAGATTGTCTTGCTCCTGCAATAAAACCAATGTAGTATCATTTGGTCGCCACAACAAGCATTAAAATATTGCATGACCAAAATATCAAATATATGGAACTTTAATATAACGAGTTGAATTCTCTATAGTTTTTGATCGTTGATGAATAATAACTTACTGCTTGAAGCTGAAGACCCAGGTCATTCTTCTCCTGAATCAGGGTCACTTGTTTCTCCTCCAACTCCTTTCTTTTGGCTTCAGATTTCTCCAGAGCTTCCTTCAGCTTCAGGAATTCTTCCTTCATGTTGGCCATCTCCTTTTCTGTCTGTGCTGATTTGAGCAGAGGCTTAATCTTGAAAAATAGTTTCATCCAAGACCAGTTCTTGACCGCATTGAAGGCTCGTATATTCCACTGGATTACCAATAAGGCATCCCTGCAATGGGCAGAGTTAAAATAAGCATGGCCTGCAGATGGTGACATTTAGGACTCGATCTTAGAGTTTGAAAATAAGATGACAATCAGCTGGAAATTTACATCTAAGTAAAACAATTTTCAATTTAACTTTTATTTATTGGAAACAGTATTGTCTAAATAACAGTATAAAAGTAAAACAGGTCAATATCTGTGTGTGATAAGCAGAAGCAAAGTATTTAAATACATTTTAGCGTGGTTTTTCCCAGGTGTAACTCTCCACCTGTTTTCTCTCTTATTTTTAAACTCTGTAGTCCGGATTCACACTTCCCTATATAGGTCCGGATTCACACTTCCCTATATAGGACCGGATTCACACTTATCTATATGATTCACACTTCCCTATATAGGACCGGATTCACACTTATCTATATAGGACCGGATTCACACTTATCTATATAGGACCGGATTCACACTTCCCTATATAGGACCGGATTCACAGTTACGATTTTGCTACTTTTTCCGTTTGTATTCTTAGGCACGGTTGAACTGCGCATGCGTAGTCACTACGTGGGCACAGAAGTCCATTACGCCCGTATTTGTAGGCCGGACTTAGTGACATACGTACGGAGGGGCGTGGTTGTCTTCCATACGTGCGTGGATTAGTGAAAGTGGGTGGGGGGAGGCATTTAAATGGACTAATATGGGCGTGGTTTGTCATGTACGGAAGGAAAATACGCACGTTTCTACACACGTAGACTTAAGGTTTCCTTGTGGACACGTAAGTCACCGAAAACCTGTCTGTGTGAGGTGCGTGTCATGGGTGTTGCCTTGCCAACATGTGCGTATATTTGCGTACTTTATACACACGCCTCTGTGAATACGCCCATAGTCTGTGCGGTAGCCTCTGCTGAGGAGGCTGTTGTACGGAGCTTGTAATCCACAACCCTGCATGTAGGAGAGCGGGGCACACCCCCCTCCCCCGCTCTCCTATGTGTGGATCCGCCACCAGGACCCTACCTTAAGTATTCTGCGCAGATACCCTTCCATGCGGAATACTGCATTGTACTAAGAGCTTAGCCAAGCCCTTACTGTACAATGTAAATGCTTATGCCCCCCACCCATGCATATCTTCTGCGGCTCTGATCTGCACGGACCGCAGCATCGACTGGCTGCGCTCCAATGCAGAGAAAACGGAACTGCACCGTACCATTTACAAGCAGGAAGCCCGCTATAGTTATTAGGTAAGAATCAGGGCCTGAATTATTAAGGTGTATTTCATGATTGAAAGCGGATTTGACAGTATTTACAGTTCACTATTGACAGTATGTCCAGTACCTTCGTGCAATAATCTTATGGTATTCAATCCTCATAAGTCTACCCCGGCTTCTAGCTTGCAGCATTGTGATGATCTTGGCCAGGCGTTCGTCTCGCATCTCTTCCAGCTGACCGAGCATCCCAGCTTTGAAAAACACCTAGAATAGCCAAACAAGATTTCATGGCCAGCTATGTCAGTGACCCTATATTCACTGTTATTTGTACATATAGAGGACAGTTGTTAACTATAATATCAAGTACCTTCGTGTGTCCAAACTTATATTGTGAGTGATCAATGTCCAATGAACTCAGTAATTTTTCAGTGGCTTTTCTGCTGTCAACAAATTTATCATCTGGGATGGCATTAGGATTCAGAATCCGATACCTGTGAACATAAAAACATTAGAATACAGTGAATGATTCCAGGCTTGTAGCCGGCTATAATGGTATTGCTATTCGTAAATCAGGCTAATAACTGGGATACATGAGACTTATTATTCATTTATTACAACGTTCACTATAACAGCCTGTGTTTACCAACCACATAACTGGATTTGTTCTATTTAACCATCCACAAGTCTCTGTGACAAAACTGACTCTTGTAATAATTATGGTATTGGTAAGCTTTCATTTCTTACCTCTGCTTAAAATCAGCATACAGGAGTCTGTTGGGATAACCCTTACGGCAGATCCTAATGCCCTCCAGTACACCATTACACCTCAGCTGGTGAAGGACCATGAACGGATCCATTACACCTGAAGAACAGTTGTGAAATTCATACTACAAATACTTTACTTCTGAAAGACACAAAGGTCCGGATTCACAGTTACATAGTTCTTATGTACATTGTTTTAAGAATTGAGCTACTACACAGGCATAGTAGCTTATTTACACTACGCACCATTTCTGTACGTAGATTGCATAAGCGCGGACTTTAGAAAGAAGGTCTTTAGACAGAAATGGTACGTAGATAGCATGCGTAGTAGCTCAATTCTTAAAACAACGTGTGTAAGACGAAAACTACGTAACTATGAATCCGGACCTTAGTGTTTATATATAATATATATTGATTCCTAACAATATATACATGCGCTATATACAATATACAATTGTTTGTAATGGTTTTCCAGCTGTTCTTTTCGCTGTTAATGTTCGATCATATCTTAGTGCTGTTGATTCTAGATGAAACAATATTAGCAATGCGTTAATTTAATATACATCTGTATATTAATCTATGCAAGATCGTCTTTAAATATAAGTACAGATGGTGCTTAGTGATGGGTAATTTTATCTTTGATTAGGGACACTTGTTTTTTTTATGAATAAGTTGCCTCCTTGGTGACTTGTAATTTCCTGGGATCAGATTGCTTGTGTGTCCTGAGCATGCACAAGGTATTTTACAATGCACAGTGTAAGCGTTCTGTCTGTCCATGAACCTATCCAGACTTCCGTACGTTACATCAGAAAATTGAAAGTAGGGCTTAGTTAAGGGAAGCCCATCTGTGGGAAGGGAGTGGATTAGCGGTGCCTTTGCCCAGAAGCGTGAATGCAGATCACTACACATCTGTTGTAATGACAATCCAATCTCTTAAGGTTCGGATCTGAAGACATGGCTCTTTGGGGGTGATTCAGAGATGCGACTGCGAAAAGATCGCAAATATACGCAACTAAGTTCATATCTTACCAGGTTACAGCCCACTGCATAAACAGTCACTCCCCTTGCAAACAGCGGCGGATCTTAAAGTTAGACCACCATTGACTAGCCCTAACTCTGCGCTGTCATTTGAGATCTTAAG
>WWET01000914.1:198584-216642 GCA_011038615.1 Limnodynastes dumerilii | reverse complement strand
TATACGCACCTTATTCGCTCCTAAATCGCATCTCTGAATCAGGCCCTTTATTACTAACATTAGGAAGTGTTTCAGGAAAGAGCAATGTCTTACAGCGGACTGTTTTCTGCTGCTCTTACCTGGGGTTTTGGTCTCGTTAGGGATGATGCATCTGACAAAGTGAGGTTGTGTTGAGCGAAGGTTGGTCATGAGTTTATTCAGATTCTCCTGCAGAACAAACACCACAAATCACCTGTGGATTTTTTCATGCTTTATAATAATAACATGTGAAACATTTTGTATGTCGGCCTTCTTCTAAACATTTCTTTCTTTTTTTTATATGTAAGCAAAAATGTATCTGAAGGTGCGTGACAGCCATGCGACACTCATGGGGGGAGGCATGTAAATCGTGCAGTATGGGCGGTGCTTAGACACTTACGTACGTGAAGCCTTTACATACGTCAGTAGTTGCGCTTTGAAGACCTAAGGTAGGGTTTGCGAAGTGTAAAACAGCAAAAGTACGATCGAGGGGAGTGCATAGAAAATACGCTACGCGATGAAACGGAATGGGAACGTGGGTCTGGATCTGGGCCATAGACTTTAGAAATGCAGCAGAAGATGGGCACCTATTCTGTTGATGTGGAATGGATTATGTGTTTACTTTAAAGTGCTTGGATGACCAGATTTTTTTGGGTTGAAATGAATCTGGTTTCTATGGCAATCCCTATTTATATTGAAGTAATAGCTATCATGCAAACCATTGGTTCCTGGGTACAGCTGTGGAACTGACAGGCTGGCTCCCCTCCAGGGGAAGAGGGGTGGCCAATAACGCTCTATATGGGCAGGCTGACCCATAAATTCAACCCTGGGTGGAGGGATAGACTGTGAGCCAATCCAATGCAAGATACTTATTCACATTCTATTGTGTTTAACGTTCACTAAGTAATACATTTAAAAAACCAATGAAAAACAACACCACATAAACTTTGCTCCCCCCTCTCCCCAACATTAATTAGAATCACAATTGTACTTGAGGTTTACACAGCTCTTAATATTAAATTGTTAGGACCAGATCCTTGGTTAAGAACGTTAACCCGCTTACGCACGCTAAGTGCATAAGTGGGGGGGTTAGGAGGGGAGGGCGCATGCATTTTATGCATGTAACTCCTATCATACGGAACTTAGTTTCGTAGGATGGGATTCATGAACAAAGGGGCTGGGCTTCCCCAGGCCCTCCAAGGTGGACGGGAAGAAGCATAATTTTACAATGTGGGTGGGATTTGGCATTTACGAGCGGATCAGCGGTCGGACAGAATGCTGATTGGCTCGTGTGACTTAAGGCTGCCTCATGGGCGTAAGTTACATAATCTCCGCACAAGAGAAGGGAGTGACAGGGGGAGTTCCGTCATGATCCAGTCCTTAGGCCCGGATTCACACTACCGGACATATAGCATATACGTCCGTAGTTTACCGTTTTGCTACTGGGCATGCGTAGTAAATTTTTTATGTAATCTACGTTTCTTTTCGTTACATAGACTGCATATACGCAATCTAAGTAACGAAAAGATACGTAGATTACTAAAAAAAATTACTACGCATGCCCAGTAGCAAAAAATGGTAAACTACAGACATTTATACTATACGTCCGGTAGTGTGAATCCGGGCCTTAGTCCTTAAATAGTATATTGTATATATAGTCAAAAGCAATATCAAATATATCTGTGTCCATTGTTAATACATATATTATGATATATCCATGGACTGCCCCATTTTACAGCACATTTTCTGTCACCTTACTTTTGTTAATTAGTTCCAGATTCTTACCCTATCTTCCATCTTGTGTCACTCATGTCATCTTTGGTGTGCGCAGTTAGCAAGCAGGAAGCAGTACAGACTTAAAGTGATGTTCAAGAAATGGATTTAACTAAACATCACTGCAAGTCTTAACTACCTCACACTCACACAGACAATATTTATGACTCCTCCTTGTATTTTAGCTACTCCATAACAGAGAATCCTAGATAGATTTTTATGTGGTTCTTTAATGCCAAATAAATTATTTTTTATTTGACGCTTGTCAAAAGGCATATATTCAGTGATTCATGGCAACCAATCAGACATTTGCTTTTATTGCTAATCTTTCACGAGATTGATCAAAGCTAACTGCTGATTGGTTGCTCTATTGCTTTGCACGTGTGCACATTTAGTAACTAACTACAGAAAATGATGGTAGCAATTGCCATCTCTTTAATTATTTCTACAAAGAAACCTGATTGAGACTTTGCGAAGTGCAAGATTTTTATTGCATTTACCTTGTGAAGCTGAGACACGGTCTGAAATGAAGCTGCTTTCTTGCGTTTCTCTTTAACTCCAGTCTTATGCTGCCCATCTACAGGAGAAATCACAGGAGTACTGAAGATTTGCTAAGTGAGGAAAGCTATTATAGATATAACAATATTCCTCCATACAAATAAATCACCTATCATTTATACCAACCCAGGCAAATAGATAATCATAACTCATTTTGTTCACTTCCCATTCTTGATAATGGAACCAACTGAGTCTGTAAACTTAGGTGAATGTGGTAACTGTGTGACACACATGGCCAACATTTAATTGTTTAAATATGTTTATTGTTCTGTGCAATACTTTGAAACATACAAACATAGAAAGTGATGGCAGATTAGAGCCACCATCTATAGAAACATAGAAAGTGATGGCAGATAAGAGCCACATGGCCCATCCAGTCTGCCCAGTTGTTTATATAGAACTATACTGACCATAGACCCTATTTACCCTCAATTTAGTTTGAGATTTAGGATATCTTATATATCCTATGAATCTACCACCATCCAGTTTATATTCATGCCCTCGTGTTCTGTAATCTCTTGCTTTAAAAAATTCTACCCTTCACTAGCCAGTCACAACCCTTTATATATTCAGATTTGATCCAGTCTGCCCAATTTGGTTTTTAAACCATACTGACCCTAGACCGTAGATTTAGATTAAGATAATATTTCTTTACATCTGTTAGCTTAATATTTACCATGTTTTAATTGTACTACTCTTTTAGTCTCTACCCCAACAGATGGGAGACTTTTCCACTTATCAACTACCCCTTAATTTTTCTGCTTCTTTCCTCTAAACCTACCAGCCTCCAGTGTATACGAATGTTCTAATACATCTCTTCCTTTGAAAAATTCTATCCACACATAAAGCCTAATATACTGTAATTTATTACATAAGTCTTAGAGTCCCTTAAAAATGTACAGACCTGCAATGCTTTTTATATGTGCTGGTGAGCCAGGTTTTAACTTTGCGATTTGGGAGATGACAATGTGCAGAGAAGAAATACTAAAAAGTCCAGTATCCTACAAATTTCTAATGGAAATTCTTTATTATGCAAGTAATGGCCACTACACACTGGGGATATGCACATACTTAGCACTGATTAGAGCTATCACTTCACCACCCTGCAGTCAGAATGTTCAGGACCTTTTAATGATCCGATTATGGAGCGTAAGCGTTTATGGATTGTTTTGTCAGCTTTCTGAAAAACAGGTTCATGCTCTACCCTTATGCCTTGTACTACATATAATGTGCAGCCGCATAAAGTTTTGTTTGTTATGAGAATTTTATTACATTGGTTTAAGTGCTCTTAGAATAGTGATTTTATACACAATTTAGCCAGCTTCTACATCACCCACAGAATTATCCCCTGGATTCAGAAATGCAAATGGAAGGTACAAAATGCACCGTATTATAATGAAGTGTGGTTAGTGTTTTCACACACTCACAGTTCATCTATAAGGCATAAATATTCTGGAATTCTGTGAGTCTCTGCGAAGCAAAGCCGATGATGATGCTATGCAGATCTTACCTGAGTAAGAGCTAACATATTGTTCATACAGACTAGCCAAGAGTTTATTGGAGGATTTCTGGAAGACGCCTACAACAGTTTCATTCAGAGGATCCTTGTTCTTGTCCAGCCATCCCATAATGTTGTAAGGTACCTGTACAAATAAAAGTTAATTGCCAAATTCCATTAATAAACCTGCCAGCAAATTATATTTATTTCTGTTTTAGTCTGACCAGTGATGATGTCCTAAAATTGACGTCATGCAAATGTCTATTTAAAACATGGGCAGAACCCTGGGTTCATACGTTCATCATCATCATCATCATCATCATCATGGCCATCATTCTTACTATAAGTGAACCAAAATACATTTAATACTCACCACTCCGGCATAATGGACAAGCTCAAAGTGAGGTTCATATCTGCGCTTCTTGTCTACTTTTGGCTTCTGGAAGTTGGGTGATTTTCCCAGGTGGTTGTCATAAAGCTTTGCTTTAAAGGTCATGTCTGATGCCTTAGGAAACATACATTCTTCTTCCAGGATGGAAAGGATGCCTAGAGGCTGAGAAGACAGTTACATTAATAAAGCAGGTTCATGTTCATTACACAAATCACTTTAAATGAATGCAGAAAGCACATGGGAAAAGTCTTAAAAAGTTGTTTGTAAGATTCAGATTCTCTTCCTTAAAATCACTTGGTGGATTTTGACAAGATGTCTGCATTTGTTTGAGACCAGCTGCTGACAGGGTGTTTGTCCACAGAGGCTATTTTGGAGACTTTAAGGGAGGCCTCTAGTAGTATCTTCTATCAATTTAAAAACACATGATATATGACTTAATATAGGCCCTCTCACTGCTAGAGCTAGGACCACCTCAGCAAAAAAGCATTGGGAGGTGGCAAATGTGTGTAACTAATGTTTCTGCATCTTATTTTACAGATAGATTGGCAGGTTAGTGAGAATTTTCTTTCCTTTGTTTCTGTCAAGATTATTTCTGCCTTACATGTACCTGTTTATTTTAAATTGTTTTGAACAACCACCATTTTGTGTATCAATGTCTGCATTTGAGTTAGTCTTTTTTTAAAAGATGTAAATTATATAATATTTTCAGGAACATTCCATTCTGGAATAAAAAAAAGTAGAGCTATACATGTCTTTAAAATCATTTGAACCAAATTAAACCAAATTGATCAGAGAGATATTTTTTCCAGGAATATATTTAATAGAATATATTTTTGTGTATACAAATGTCACATGTAGCAGAATATGTTGTTTACATGGAATTTTGGGATAACTGATTTCATTTCTAGCATTTAATTCCACTTTAATATATGCCAACAAAGATTCCATTTTGTTGTAGACATCGCCATATTTGGCAACAGTGCATTAAGTGGAGTGATACCTTCTCTATGAGGTCAATGCAAGCCTGCAAATCCAGGCCGAAGTCAATGAACACCCATTCGATGCCCTCCTTCTTGTATTCCTCCTGCTCTAGCACAAACATGTGGTGGTTGAAAAACTGTTGCAGTTTCTCATTGGTGAAGTTGATGCAAAGCTGCTCAAAGCTGTTGTACTAGAAGACAAAAAACATAAAGACATAAATTAATATTGTTTATGTGTCAGTACTAAGTTATCACTAAATCAAGAAATGAGTCTAGTCCGTAACTTACACAATACACTGGAAAAACTTTCTGATGTCTTTATGATGTAAATATAATAGAAGGGAACGTATATGTGAGGTGTAAGGTAGCAAGGACCATTTAGTGTTTGGTCAGTTTTTATTACTTTATGATGATGACCATTGGTTATATGTATATGGCGGTGATCGGGTTTATTTATAAGTTGTAGAACAATATACATGTTGTTACCATTAGAAATGAGTTTTTACTATATGCAACCCTGTGGAGTGTTCCCCTTTTACTGGAGACTAATGAAGTCAATAATGTGAGGTTACCTCAAATATTTCAAAGCCTGCAATGTCCAGTACTCCTATGAAGAACTGTCTGGCCAGCTTGGTATCCAGTGTCCTGTTAATTCGACTAACAAGCCACTTAAACATCCTATCATAGGTAGCTTTTGCCAAAGCACCAACAGCAAATACCACCTGGGAATGAAAAAAATAATAGCAGTATGTTATATAAATGTATATTATTATGGATACTTACTTAGGGCCGTATCCAGACCTACGCTTATCAGCGTAAGATGGGCTTAAAAGCAGATCTGCGCATGCGCCGGGCAGATGTTGCCCGGCGTAACTACGGAAACGCAGCAGCGTAGTAACGCTGGAGGGGGCGTTCCCCTCCGTTACTACGCTGCAGTTAGTGCAGGGATACAGGGGGAGGGAGGGTAATGAGGCTGGGAGAGCAGCGTTAGCGTAGCAACACCGCCGTCCCAGCGTATTAACACTCGCTTACGCCGGCTGAAGTTAGGGTAGACTTCAGTCAGCATAAGCGAGTGTTAATATGTTAATACGCTGGGGCAAGGGGGAGTGAAGCGATGGTACGCTGAGAGTTAGCACGCTCAGTGTACCATCGTAGCTCTGTATCAGGCCCTTAGAATTTATGCAGAATAAATCCATGGTTGTCGATTCTCCTGTAATATTCGTGAGACTCCCTAAATGCAGCCATTTTTCCAGGTATCCTGGACGAGCTGGCAAATCTCCCACAAATCCCACTCCCTGCCTATCATTATAGCAATTCTTAGTGTCACAAGGGATTGGATGGGACTTGATGACATCATTTTCACCACCCACTCCCCCCAGGAACACTATGAATAGCAGTGTTGATGTACAGGGGGCGTAGCTTCAGGGTGTGATTAAGCCCCACCACCATATCGGCATCTATTTATTCCCTCCCCCGGAAGGAAGACATAAAAAAGATGGCAACCCTTAGTAAACCAAACATGTCACAACAAGAAATAGAGGAGGATAAATACTTATTTTGACTACATGACAATAAAGTTAACCTTGAGCCATCATTTTTATTGGATATATGATGATGATGTGTATCCTTTGTTATTCGGTCATACAGGTTGCCGAGCAGTTGTTACCCATTGCTTTGTATTCCATTCCCTTAATATGCATAAGGTCATAATATAAGATTCTAAGGCAATTTCTGTCTAGTCAGTGTAAAGTTATCCTGTTGGTAATGGTAACATATGTTTAGTACTGCTGAATACTGAAGTTTTGGTCTCTGTTGGGCACTAAATGATAGCTGAATGGCAGCTGCAAGATAAGTATTATCTAATCATTTGTAGTTATGGATGGATTGTCATAGCACATTTATTCAAATCCCTTCATCTTCTGTATTATAAATAAGCTACATTGTACGTATTCATGCACTTTCTACTGAGTGTATGGACACATCACTGTATTGTCAGTAATATGGCACATACTCCATATCCAATAAGACCACAAAAATAAATTAAGTTTGTGGGTCTAGAGAGGAGTTGAATTTTTGGGGATAACATAAAGAGCTAGATTTTTGCTTTTATTGAGAGAACGTACCTGCTCCACATTCTGACCTTTGGTCACGTACTCATTCCCGACTTTCACTCTGGGGTGAAGCAGGCCCTTAATGAGATCAGCTGAGCTGATTCCCATCAGGTAGGCGGCTTTGTCAGCACCTGAACAATATAGAGATACAAATGTGTTATTAACCCAGGTGTGCACGGAGAACAGGGTGTGCTGAGATGCTCAGGGGAACTATGTGATAGTCACTGGTTGGGTACTAAATCAGACAGGTAGGATATAATTAAATATTGCTAATTCCCAAAATATTACAAAGCAAATAGTAAAAATGTAACCAGTAATGTTTACTCACTTTCAGTGCCATCTGTCTCAGCCTGTTCCTCCCTCTGCTTCTGCTTGAACTTCATATTCCCAAAGTGCATAACGGCACCAACTATTTTATAGCTGCCCGTCTTCTCCTCCGGACCGAATCCTAGGATGTCCATGGCATGCTGAGCAGAAGAGCACATAACAGGCCTTCTTTAACATTGACACATGAAAGTTTATTCAGATTAGCATAAGATTCCTGAATTCAAAGGTTTATAGGGCATCTCTTAACCACACACAGTTAAATGAGTCATTTTATTGACTGGAATTTAAAGTTTTTAAGAGGCTAAAGTCCTTCAATTTACTATATGCTTCTGATATGCTTCTGATACCTCTGGTTCCTAGTACAAAATGGACTGCATGTCACATGATAACATTTCCAGTCCACAAAATGGCTGCCTCAACTATGTGTTAGCAACATTCCCCATTTAAATGGTACATGATGTTCAATACCAACACAATATTAATGATGATATTTTATTCATAAATTTGTTGTATTTTTCAAGCAAAGGTTTTATTCTTCATCTTATATTTTGAGTGCTAACTAAAATGATGGTTTAAAACAGTATGTAGCGGTTATGCCTCATTTCCCATACATCAGTGGCCATAAGCTCTTCGCCGTCATCCAGGTTGTCCACAGTCGTTACGCCTTGTGAACAAAAGTGGTAATCATAGGGGTTGGTGGAGAGCAGGAGCATGTCTGCAAAAGAACATGATAAGACATAAGATTACAAAATATATCTTTATTATGCCTAATATGTTTACACTTACTTATATTTTAGGTTTAGACAAATTAAAACTATTGTGATGGCAGCCATCTAAGCGATGTTGTTTGCAAAGATCTATTGTATTTATTCAGGTCCATATAAGTATAGTGACAGTGGATGATAGGTACTTTTATGTAAGACAGTGGTGCAAGTAGTTTTACATTGAAAGTGGTACTGTACCTAACCATCTCCACTTTCCTTCGGTACTGGTACTGTGCACCTAAAAATAATTTCTTAAAGGTACTTCATGCCCCTGTTCATAAAACAGGAGCATTAGAGTGAGAAGGGAGGGCGCCATCTGCAGGGGCAGTCTATATAATTGAAATGCCGCCATTTAAGTCATAGAGACTTGTAGCCTACATGTAGGCTACAGGACAAAGAAGACCCCAAGGTAAATAAATGAATCTGGTACAGTTTTATTTAAACACCTTGCTAATATGGGGGTGATTTATGATATCTTGCTCGCCTCACCTAACCTAAAAATGTTCTGACACCCCCTATAAACACATCAATATTGTTGCTTTTGTGTTACCTTGAAGTTCAGGCTTCTTCCCAGAGAGAATCTGATAGTAAATATGGTAACTTCTCTCCCCTGGCTGCTGGAAAATCACTCTTGATTTTTCCAGAAGATCTAAAACAATAAATTAAACAAAAGTTATTTGAGATTCAGTACAGTTTTCTTCTCAGCACTTTCTATCCACCAGGAGGTTATAGTTTACTCACATATATCAATGTCAGCAGAAGCCAACTTTCCAGTGGGTCCAAACTGGATTCGAATAAACTTACCCTATGGAGGAACCAAAGTCATTTATTAGGCTTAAAGCCCAGAGGAAGTTAATTCATTCCCTTTACTATTGTTCAAGGTACATGAGCGAATGAGGCATTGCATAGTTTATTTAGAGAACAGCACAACTCGAGTTACCATGTACAGGCACAGCCTACAATTAATCACATTGATTTTCTTTTTGTGTATTTATGGACATCAGTTGAATTCAGTTAAGTAAATAACTTTTAAAATTGTGAGGGAAAGATATTCACAGTTGGAAGAGATTTCATAAAAAAATAAAATAGATTCTCCCTATATTGTTACACTACAAATAGGTTGGTTCATAACGAGGTCTAGGGCTACAGATAACACAAATAAGCAAATAAAGCCAATGACTAGATGTAAACTTCAAATATTAGTGAAAAGTCATCCCAATACCAACAAGTGTTTAAGATATTCTGAAGATTTATAGTGCAGACTTTGAAACTGTATGGACTTTCCCAAGTTTTTTTTAAGGACATTTTCAACACCATCAGCGTAGACCCAATTAACGGCACCAAGCAACTACTTGCCGCAATGATGATATCTTGATCAATAATCAACTCAGATATCGCTATTTGCAGACATTCTACTGAAAGCTACACAATGTCAGATGTCTCTCACTAATATAAATAAAATCATAGAGCACCAGGTACAGCAAATACATAATAGCCAAACTCCTACATGTGCATTTACAACAATAATATGTCTCACTCTCACACTCTGACTACTTACAAAGCGAGAGGAATTATCGTTTCTCAGTGTCTTGGCATTGCCAAAAGACTCCATCGCTGGGTTAGCTTCAATGATTTGATCTTCAAGGGTGCCCTAAAAATAAGAACATGTTATTTTTGGGGTTACATGGCTGTGACTGATTTTTTGTCTCTCTGTTATCTTTCTATCTCATACCAATCTATTTAACAATCCATCCTACTCATCTATATTTCTACCAAATGATAAAAATTGTGTGGGGTTACTTAATAAGACCAGATTCAGACTTTGAAAAGTGGCCATTTTTAATCGCTAGGATTGCAAAATACCCACTTTGGGACAGATCTAGACTTAATAACGACAGCAAATTTACACATGCATAAATCTGGCTGTGGGAGCACATTACACATGTGCACGGAAAAGATTACTCATCGTAACTCTGATCGTATGTAACTTGTTTATAACTACGTACGATAGGGTGTTGACGTCCCTACGCAAGGCGATTTATACGCATTGTGGGTGTATGCATTGTACAGTATGGGCTGGGTTAGGTACTTGCGTACAACAATACATTACGTACAACCAGAGATATGCAAGGGAAAGTTAAGGCAGGGTTCTGAACACGTCAGTCGGCTAAGTTATGTAAGTAGTGTGTAACTTACTGACGCATGCGTACGTAAAACACATGCTGTGCGACTGCTGCTCACATTTGGATTTGCACAATCCAAAGACACATTTTCTTTGTAATCCAATGTGTTTGTACTGCTGGAGTGGGTGCAAGAGGGTGGGATTTGGGATTTAAAATCTTACAGTATGGCCGTGCCTATGCATGTCTCTCTAGTCAGACTTCAGAGCTTTAGCCATTTTAAGTAAGGACAGACTGAAAATCTTAAGGTAAGGTTCTGGGTTCAAAAGTCAGTGTGAGGAAGGGGAGTGGTCTTCCATGTGCACATACGCTGAACCAATGGGGATCCGATAATAGATCACCACTGCTTTTAAACTCCGGTCCTATAACCAAGTTACAAAATGTAATCTGTGTATACATATACTTACCCCTGTTTTGGTGGCTGGAGCTTGCTAAAAGTAAAAAAGTACAAATATAATCAGCTTTCACGTAACATAAACATACCAAATGTTAAATATAACATCAACCCACATAAAGCTGCATATATACAGGTGTTGAAGGGTCACAAACCAATACATTTTAGAAATGTAAAAAGCTATCACAAATGGTAAAACATAAAAATCACGGATTGAGAAGCCAAGGAATATTGTAATAAAGCGGAAAATAAAACCATAACGGAGTTAAAGATAAAACCAAATCTGTACTGAAAAAAGCAAAGCCAAGATTCATTTGCATAAAGAGAAAAAACAGTACAAAGACCAAAAACAAAATGAGGGGAAAAAATGAAAGAAAGCACTTAGTAAAATCCAGAGGACGCAAGGAAAAAACAGATGGCGGCGAAAAATGGGAGAAATTAGGATTTGCTAAATCAAAAGCAGATATGAATATGGAAGAAGTAAAAGCAATTATTGTACAGAAAAGATTTTAATAATAGTTTTAGTGGCAATGATAAACTAGTATTTTTGCTTGAAATGTAGTGGAAATGATAGAATAAGGCATAACTAAATAATCCTAAGACTTTTTATAGTTCTTATTTAGCATCTAATGCCTCACTGATAACTGATACATAACCATTACAAAAGGATATCTGGAATCTAACAGACCTTAAGTAATTTTCATCAATATAAATCCCCAAATATGTCAAGAGCCTGAATTGTTATGTCATGATATCATTTTTGGTTTCTACTGTATATAAATTCTGGATGTGGCAAACCTGATAACTGGCTGTCACAATCACCATTATTATAATTATCGCTTATGTATATAGCGAAACAAATTGTCTGCAGCACTTTACAGAGAACATTAGACATTCGCATCGGTCTCTGCCCCATTGGAGCTACATTCTAAGATCCCTAACACACACATACACACACACACACGAGTTAATTTTATCAGCAGCCAATTAACCTACAAGTATATTTTCGGCATGTGGGAGTAAACCCACACAGACACAGGGAGAACATACAAACATGACCTCAGCGCTGAGGCACAAGTGTTAATCACTTATTTTCATATTACAGCTATCTATTACAAATACCTAGTTTTACTTAAAAGTACCAAAATATTGGCTCAGTGGGGTATCACTAGACCTGATATAGCTCTGGTGTTGGCTTTAATCACCATGACTAGCCCTAGTTATAGTGATTGCCTAGTACAAGTATTGTTATAATGAGGAGGCAAATGGATACAAGGAAAAAAGCAACTGTAAAAGAAAGGATGGAAAATAGAAAAAGCAGATTGCAAAAAAAGGGAAAAATAAGAATCACGGCAAGGGAAGCGCTGACAAAAGCTCATTCTTACGCTCTTCTTCCCGAACCCTTCCCCAAGAGCCGCCACAATGGCAAAGTACTGAATTACACGTTTTGTGTTAACAGTTTTGCCTGCACCAGATTCTCCACTTGGATAACAGAAGGATGGTAAATGGTAAATAAAAGAAGAGTAATTAAACAAAGTTTTAGTGTACAGACCAAGAAAACATTTCACTGGGCTTCATCCATCCAACAAACGGGATTATGTTTTTATGGGCAGGAAAAATACATATATTTCGGTAATAGATATTTATGTTTAGAAAGAATGAATAATATTACAATATAAACTTGTAAAAAAACATCTTGATCACGCCCCTTCTTAGTCCTCCTCTCATTCCAATCTGTGTTCCATTTGATCCTGCTGTCCCTTATACCCCCTTTCTAGAATGTAAGATCACATGGTGCTATCACTGTATTTACCCTTCTCTATGTCTCTTGTCTACTTCCACAATACCTGCTCTGTCATTGTTATTTTCTCTTTGTATCTCTTTTTTACTTGTACTTCCTTATTTTTACTTTAATGATGTGTATTTATAGGAAACTGTTTTGTTTTGCTATAGATTTTTTTCAATATGTTTCTTTGTATCCAGATTTATAAGGTGTGGTGCAGAATTTGTGGCACTTCTATTTAAATGTTGATGATGAAGATTACTGGGTAGCTAGGATGCCATCTCCAAACATTAGACTCCTTGATAGTTTAGGACAGGTATAGACAAACTGCAGCAGTCCAGGTGAATGGAAACTACAAGTCCCATAATTCTTTGCCAGGTATCAGCTATGTCTATTCGGTTGGTGAATGCTGGGAGTTGTAGTTTTACAACACCTGGGGCTACTGTGGAAAAGGAAAATAGAAACAGATTCTAGCTGACATTCTCTAGTTTGTAATAGGAAAATGAGAACAAGAATCTCATTGGCTGTTATGAACGCCACATTTCCTTTTCTAGTTTTTTAAATCTTTCCCCTGGAGTGTAACAAGTTATTTTTGCCTGCTTTCGGGGGTTGTTCTGTAATTCACATGGAAGAGTTAGCCATTCAAGACATGAGGATCATGTGGCTGTGGATTAAAGACCATTTAAATATTTGGCTTTGCTTAAATATTTATAATTGTTGGGACTTCCTGTTATTTTCTTTTGTATACTTCTGTTATTTTGATAAGATCATAAAATATGTAAAAACAAATCTAAATACAGAAAAATAGTATTGTCTTCTCACATTTCTTTATATCTAACAGAGGCAGTGATAAAAATGATGAAGTGTAGCGTTACTGCGGCTGACAATGCTGATAAAGTCTAATGCTCGGTATCTTTAGTAATCATTGTTCTGAAGTGATTCATTGCTATGAATAGCCCAGCTGGCATTATAGTCCAAGATAACAAAGGGTATGGACAATGATAGCGGGATTGCTGCATGAGAAGAACAGTGGCTCATTTTAATACCAGATCTCTGGGTTACCTAATTAGGTAATGGTGCGGCTGGGATATGCGGATGCTGCTTACTGGTACGCGGCTTAATTTAGCTATTGTCAGATATATATTTGAGTCTATCACCCTTAGCCTGTTGCCTGAATTTAGGAATGTTTGGCTTGATGTCTGACTGGGACAGACAAATAGTACAAGAGAAGAAATTATGTTAAACGTTGTACAGTTACAGACAAATTATCAACTAACTCTCTGCAACATTGTTTGGTATTTTAGAACAATTTCCTTTCCGGTTTCTTAGGGGTAGATCCAGAACTAAGCACGCCAGTGTATTTACGCTAGCCTCTGGTGTAAAAACGCTGTTTTGTATGTACCGCACATGAGCGCGGCAGATGTTACGCCACGTCACTCTGAACGTACATACCAGGCTAGTACCAACAGCGTAACTACGTACCAAGGGGCATGCCCAACTATACGACACCCATAATTACGCTTTGGAGGCGGGGTGAGGCATTTAAATCACACAGTATGGGCGTGCTTAGACAGGTACGTACGTGTAGCCTTTACGTACATCAGTACTTACGCAGTGTAAAGTTAAGGAAGGGTTTGGGAAGTGAAAATGGCCAAAGTACGGATGAGCAAGGAGAGTGCCAGTAAATACGCTACGTCTTGAAACGTAATGGAAATATAGCTCTGGATCTGGCTCTTAATGCATAATGGGACAAGACAGTAAATGATCAAATTTAAATTGTAATTGTTGAAATATAATTGTAAATGTTCACGGTTATCTATTTTACACATAGCCGGTTGACAGACACACAGAATATATTCTATAGAAAGTGTACAGTTTTGTGCTCTTTGCACATGAAGAACTTGCTGCACAGAATGCTGGGAGCTATAAATACATTTCCAAGACGCCTCAACAGAAAAGGAATTGCACTGGAAATTATACGTCTCCTTATTGTGATTCCTGCAAAACGGCAGCATTGCGCACTAATCAGATGTAGTGTAAGATGCACAGGAAAACAATTCAGCACCTCGCTGGCTGATACCAGTGTTTTCTTATTCAGTTTGATTTTCCACATATATCACTGTATATATTATTTTACACCTTCATATGTTGAGCTTATCTTAATGCATATAGGCATAATGGTCCCTGGAAGCTTTTTCCTGTTAAATATTGACCTAACCAAGTTTGTCAATTGCATTTGTTGTTAAAAGGTTCCTGTTTATTCCTATAATCCAATCGAAACACATCATCATGACAGTGGCCCTGATTCAGAGCTTGAAAATAAGAGAGGAAAGTTACTTCTGGGCAAATCCATGTTGATTGCAGGGGAGTCAAGCTTACTGCACACAGATACTGACCAGCTTTACTATCACACTGTTATTTAGACTTGGGATAGGAAGTTACCTTGCAACTCTAATACTGTTTGCAACAGATAAAATATGACTCCCCTGCAATCAACATGGTTTAGCCCAGGAGTAACTTTCCTCTGTTAATTTCAAGCTCCTTTTTAAGTCTGAATCAGGCCCAGTATCACCAAATTTAAAATATAGTTGCCAGCGGAGTTTAAGGAGATAAAAATAAAAACACTGATACATTATTGTGCATTTTGCTATGTAGAACAGTTCTCTTGATGCATCTAGTCAAATGCATACAAATATATGGAAAACATTCCCACCCACTGTATAAATATGAATATTGTTTAGTGTACTTACGTGATCAGCATTGATTGGTTTTCCCGATCTACAAAAAAGAAAACAATTACAAAAACTATATCTGTAATATATTTTGATTAGTTTGTTATATAGTATAATAATGCACTTTAGTATAAAAATTAAATATTTTTGTGCTTCTCATCATAAGACACCACCAAAAATCACATTATTGGTGTGCCAAATAAAGCTGGTTACACACCTATCCAATTCTTGTTCAATCTGACCTCAGACTGTTCTTTTGTCCCAATATTAGATATATGTCTACGCTCACTATATTCAATCATGGTTGCTAGGTCAGGCCAAATGATTTTTAAACCTGCTTAAAAACCAGGATATCCAACCACCAATCACCTAAACAATTTTTAAAGTGTGAATGCTCCTCCAACTGCTTTATCCAATTCTGATTCTGATGTCATGCAGGACTGCCTTGTGTGTGAGTGACCGGTGGTCTGGTGGAGATTGGAAGAGTGTGTATAGTGTGTATGGTGACAGGATCCTTTCAGCAGATGCAGGTTGGAGATTAGCTGTAAAATTGGTCAAGTATGTATCATGCATTGGGTGTTGTATCTCCGACCTTGGTCTGCTGTAGGATTGGGTAAACAGTCTGGTCTGGAGTTGGATCTGAAGAAAATTGGACAAGTGTATGCCCAGTTTATATTCACTTCTTAAGCAGTGGTTGCTTGAAAAAGTTAAACAACAAAAATTAGAAGCCTCCTTATATATAGAATTAAATTTAATTTAAAATTGTACCACATTGTTTAGGCTGTCCCTAAATAGGGATTATAAGATTGTATGTACTATTGTTGTATTATAAATGTTTTTTTGAAACTTCTAACAATGCACAGATACAACCAACCAGAGGAAGTAAACTTAAAAATCTTATCTTTGTATTTATTAATTTCCTGCAGTCTTTGGCATTTAAAATGCTGCATTGCTGAAATGCTTTCCAGGCTGAATTATTCCACAAGAGGAATTTAGTTCAATTAACTGTATGGAATAACTGGCACAGTTTACCATCTATTATAATAGATGTGGGTGTGAGAAAAAGTGGCGTTATGCACACTGTGCCACAAGCATTCCAGAATGATCATTGTGGGTTTCTGAATTCCCCTTGAAGGGTTTTAAAAACATCTGTTGTGGAACTTTTGCCTGTCTTATAAATTGTACCTGTTATATCCAGAAAGTTCTTCCTAAGACTACACCAGTGCTACAGTCTTGCATCTGGTTTAGAGTGCATACATAGGACACATTCTAAACTATGTGTAGTGCATTACAAAACATTCCTCTAGCCATTTTTCTGAAGACCATGGACACTTACTGCGCACCATGTCGTTGTAGGCATTATCAGCGATGGAGTAGATATGTGGTGGAGCCTCTGAGCGCCTTTTGCCTTTATAAGCTGCTACAACTGTGGAGGTATAGACAGGGAGCCATTTGTATGGGTTCACCGTTACACAGAACAGCCCAGAGTAGGTCTGAGGAGAAAAGGACAACAGTACTTGAAGTATGCGACAGCTGTGCTCATAAACTATAACATGTCTACAGATTACTTCCAAGGACCTTTATATGATGTTTTATCTTCTATATTTTATTACTCTGAGCTCTGTGATTGCTGGCCTTAGCCACACTATTCTGCCTCAGGAATCTCCTAAAGAGGACGGGCTTTTATTTTGCCTCAGGAAGCGATTGGAGTGGAGGAAGCCATTTTGTACCTTTAATTTGAAAGGGTGTATGCATAACTATAAAATGGTGGCTGACACTTTATTTTCTTGACCTGTTTACTTTGATATTTTTAGTGTTTTCAAACCGTTGAGGTCCAATCCCATGTTCTAAGTGACATCTAACAGCACTGAGTTTGTTCATTAACTATATAGGGGCAGATTTTATTGAGCAGCATGACAGAATTAGGCACGAAGTCTACGGTAGCTCTATTTGTTATATTTCACAGACTCAAATAGTTCACGTATTTTTCATGTTGCATCACATAATGAAAACATCAGACCAGATGCTGAGACCCGTTTAGAGGAATACAGTTCCATCACCTCTTGACAGACAGGCTGTGTTGTGATGCCAAGGCCCTGTCTATCTGCATACTGTTCAAGCTTCACCAGCACTGACATTTGCAATTCACAGGAGTCAGTCAAGGTAGGCCCTGGGTATCGGTTATCAGTACAGTTGCAGTGATACATGGATATTTCAGTCCTACTATTGCAGAGCCCTATGCATCCATTGGGCCAGATCCAGATCTACGCCCGCGAGCGTATTTACACTCGTCGTAATATTATAAACCCTGTTTTTCATGTTCTGCGCATGCGCACGACAGATGTTACGATCAGAAACTCTGAACGTACTTACGACACCACGAACAACAGCGTAACTACGAACCAAGGGCCATGCCAGCCATGCGACACTTGTAATTACGCTATGTAGGCGGGGGGAGCCATTTAAATCGTACAATATGGGCCGGGTTACATAGTTACAACCATCGCGGTGTAGTTACATCCTGCCGTAGTTACAAATACAAAAGTTTG
>WWET01000914.1:169549-181795 GCA_011038615.1 Limnodynastes dumerilii | reverse complement strand
GTGGTGAGGGGTGGGGGGGGGGGGGGGGGGGGGGGTGAAGCACATGAAAGAGCCATATAACAGGTTCAAGGCTATGTATAGGGGTGAACTAAAACCCTAAGTTCCGCTATAGACCGCTATAAATAGTAACAAAAAAAAATCAATACACCCCCTCCCAGAGCCTGCCTAACTCTCAGTCTGAGGGCTGCAATCAGCTCTGATTAGGGCTGAAATGGAAGGACCAAAGAATGTTCCCGGGCATGAGGAGGCAGCCTAAGAAGGCAAAACAAGTCATCTGCAATTTACCATATTCTGTATTTAATCTGCTATCAGTGACTATGTGATAGAGGAACTTAGGACAAATTAGGACTTGGAATGGCACAATTTATAATAAATATTAATGGTTAAGGCGTACTGACAGATACAGCAGCTATTTACTTCACATGTCAGGCAAAATGCTTTATAATCTATCCACTGCAGGAGTCACATCACACAATGCATTGCCACTTCAAAGACAGGGGTATAACTGCTTACTTAATCCCCTGCTCCTTGGTCAGAATGCACAGTATATTTAACATGGGGTCAGTCTTAAGTCTTCTGAGGCAGTTTGAGAGGAGTCAAATCCCCTGCCATCTCCCACAAGTTATTTTGACAAGCGTTAGCACATGCCCAGATTCCACTGGCCGGTGGCAGCATCAGTACAAAAGGTTCAGTTGTTGTAGATTAGCATGCGTGGAATACCAGGAGCAAGCCTTATACAGAGGTGCTGCTAATTGTGCAGCCTAAGCCCAGGAGAAAAATGGAACTCTAATCCCGACTGTTTCATTCTGCTTTTCTCTAAAATAGAGTTATAATATAAATATTATTATATGTGTGTCCTGTATAACAGTCACTTACACTGCACACAGAGGCATATTGTAACCAGCAGCTAGCAATCTCTCTCTATCTCTCTCTGTGTCTTTCACTCTGTCTCTCTCTCATTCTCTCTGTCTCTCACTCTCTCTCTGGGCCTGATCCTGAGCTACGGCGGCCGTAGCTATAATGCGCATGCGCCCTATCTCACTCTCTCTAGATAGGAGAAATCTCTGTTGGCTATTGTGTAGGGTCTGGATTCACAGTTACGTAGTTTTCGTCTTACGTACCTTATTTTTTTAACTCTTTTTATTGGAGTCACAAAGTTACAATAAGGATCACAGATTGTAAAAAAGAAACAAAAAACATAACAGGCATATAAAAACAAGTAGGTCAGTAGTAACATTATAGCATAATACACATATACATGTAAGCGATATGGAATACACTGTCATTGGTAACAAGAGCAAGATGGAGACAGGAACGTTTTCCCCAGAGACCCCATAAAAACTGCATGTGTCTACGTACCTTATTTTAAGAATTAAGGGCCGTATTCAGAGATCCGTTTTTTAAAAGTAGGCAATTATACGCACGATCATAGCAAGGCAACACCCACCAACACCCCCGACACTCCCCTCTCCCGGACGTGCTGTCGGGAACTTACGAGTCCATAGACCACTCTGTTCTTTACGTGTGTACTTACGTGCGTATATGTATGCCATACGTGCGATTCTTAATAACCGCGTTCATTTACACGCCTCCCCCCACCCACTTATATGTAAAATTCCATGGCCGTTTTTCAACCCCGCCCATCTGTATGTACTTCACCAAGTGCGATTAGTCCGTCCGTCCGTTAGGCACTTATGTGCGTATATTCAACGTAACTTACGTAAATTTATTACGCATGCGCAGTTAAAACATATCTAAAAATATGCACGTAACTCCATGTATAAACGGATCTGTGAATACAGTCCTAAACTACTACGCATGTAGCTAGTAGCTTATTGACGCTATCTACGTGCCATTTCTGCAAATAGATTGCGTAAGCGCGGTGTTAAACAACATACGTAAGATGAAAACTATGTAACTGTAAATCTGGACCTAGGTCTCTTGAATCTGATCTTGATTGTGCCATTCTGACAGGATAAAACATGTTTGTTTTAAGAAAATGTTCCACAATATATATAAACAGGCGTGTATTGGTCAGGCATTTTAACTGGTAGACTTGTGGAATTCAAGCAGCCTCTCTCTTGTTTAAAAAGAACTTTTAGTTGATAGTAGTGTATGATGGTCACTAGAGTCTGTCTGTAAAGAGGTCACTAAGGAGCTCTCTGTATTGGGGGGTGATTACTAGGCTGCTGCTTGTATTGTAGAGAATATACTATTTCATTGTCTTAATAAGGTTTTAAATTCTGTGCTAATCCCACTAACTTTTTTGATAGCTCTGCTTATAGTTGATAGCGCCCACATGTGGTGCCTTGCAGATTTTTTTCCAGGGTCAATTTAATTTCCTAATCTGCCCTGTACACACACATAACTACCAGAGGTGTACCAGCTATGTGACCCAAAGTCCTTTATTTGTCATAAGATCATTGGAACATAAGGGCCCACAATTGTCTAGTTACAAAGTCAACTCTGATATGAAGAGCATACGGTTTATTCCTTCTGGAAGTGTCTATATATAAGGGGGCCTCAGGTGTGCTATACCTCTTTTATAATTCACCAAACCCGGGATATTGCCAGGGCAAACCCTGAAAGCACGGGTCGAGGCTCAGTGTGAAAGGGTCTGACTGCCTCTACCGAGGTCTACCCAGGTCTAATGAGCCAGGACAATTGGAGGGTTATTCCCGAGTCCGACCAACCAGGGTAGCCTCCAATATGAAAGGTAAATGAGACCTGGGTATTTTTTAACCCCGGGTCTCAGAGAAGGGAAGTGATTCGGAGGGTTAGGGACATGAGTCATCAATATGATGACTCACAGGGCAGCCCCGGGTTCAAATACCCAGGATATTGCCCAGTGTGAAAAGTAAAAAAAAAAATACACGGCAAAACCCAGGTTCATAAACCCAGGATATTGCGGGTGACAACATGAAAACAGCTTTAGCTATCAATTTAACAACACATGACATATGTCCTAACATAGGGAATCACTCATACAACCTTCTCATCTCTGCCCCAGCAATATCCTGGGTCTTACAACCCGGGATATTCCCATGTAAAACAGGTCGCACACCCTGGAATGATCCCTTTCACACTGCAGGGTTGACCCGGGAAATTGTCTGCCCTGACAGTGTGATGGGCAGCTCACGCTGATAAAGTTATTCACTATTGCCATAGCAACAGTAAACAATTCCCTACAATCAGGTTTTTTTATGTGGGACCTGGGTTGCACCTTTCACACTGCACCAAAAACCCTTCGGACCCCAGGACCTTTCACACCACACCTTAACCAGGGTTGTTGGACCTTGCCTTGGCAATAACCCGGGTTTTTGTTGATGTGAAAGGGGTATTACCCTCACTGTTTAGCACTAGGAGAACCATAGCAGAAAAGCATTGAAAGTAGCTGATGTGATGTGTAACAGACACTGCTGCATTTATTTTTACAGGTAGAAAGGCAGGTAAGCTAGTGTTTAATAGCTGGGTACATTTGCCCATACTTATCTCTCTCTCTCTCTAGCAAAAATAAATAATTTGTCATTGGCTAGCGTACTTATCTCAGGATCTGGCCCTGTATGGCTGTAACAGTGTGTAATTATGCATCTCTCTCAGCAGAGAACAGGATCACACCTGTTGCAGCATTGTTTGATGTTTGAGCAGAGACTTGCCATGTGTTTTAGACTTGTATACTATAAGTTTCCAGTATTCTGATCCCTCTGGTATTTGCACAGTTAGTAGTTCAGAAGCTCGTTGTCAAATTTGTTTAGGCCCAATAACAGAATTCTATAACATTCCCACCACATGTAAAGAGAGAGAGAGATCTGAACCCCTGAGCTAAAGCTCCCGCAAGATAGCAGGCTGCTAAATAGACAGGAGCATATGTGGAGGGAGGATATTTAATATTTATCAGTGGTAAGAGACTAATGCCAGCGACACATCTGTCACCTACCGCCATTACCTACTGCTGGTGAGCTGAGGTGAGTATCGGCACCCCTCTCCCCCCTCTCTCTGGGCTTGGGACTGTGGGCAACAATACTGAGCTTGTAGTTGTAGCAACATACTAGAGTGTAATAGCAGACAATAGCATTGTCTCTAGATATAGACAGGGCCAACTGTCTGTCTATTAATAAATTCACTCATAATCTTCAATTGTCTCTCCTGCTCCAAATAGAATCTCCACAAATCTTGGAAACTAGAGAGTGTACATGGAGAGGGTAATGCGCTGTGACATAGCTGTATTAACAATAAGCCTGATGTCATCAGCAGCCCATCTGGGTCATTACCATTAATATGCAGCAAAGTAACAGAAGAAAGTTCCTTTACCCTGATCAGGAAAAGATGAACACAAATAAATGTAATATAAGCTGTAAATCTAAAACACTTGTCTAGTGAACACATGGCTTTATATATTATGAGGGTGTGGTTTTCTTTGCGACATATTAAAAAAATTAAGCCGCAGTGATTTTCTCGCTGCTGCTATCAAGACAGCGTGGACACCACGGGTCAGATTTATTAAGCTGCGGGTTTGGAAAAATGGAGATGTTGCCCGTACCAACCAATCAGATTCTAGCTCTCACTTTCTTTTTACATACTAGAGAATGTCAGCTAAAATCTGATTGTTTGCTATGGGCAACATCTCCACTTTTTCACACCCACAGCTGGCCCCACGACTGGTTCAGTGATGACATGTAAGGCCTTACCCTAACCCTCCCCTTCTATCAGCCTAACCCCTCCCTCTCCGAAGCCTAGCGCTAACCCTTCCTGTCCCAAAGCCTAACCCCAAACCCTACCTGAAGCCTAACCCTTGCCCTTTCTATCCCACAGTGGCGACAGGTAAGACTTTACCCTAACCGTCACCCTAACCCTCCCCTGCAATGTGCTCGCCCTCAGCTAAGGAGGCTATCGTCACCACACAAATAAATAGTTGAAGACTGGTCTTTATTTCCAGTTTGGTGTAAATAATGAATCCATGAATCTACCAGCCCTTGTGAGCATAGTTTAGGCTGGAAGGTGGTATTTTCACACTGAGACATTTGTTCAAGAGTCTTGTCATTAGAAAACACCCTCTTTTGAGCAATTCAGGTCTGGACCAATAATATTACAGAATAATATAGCATTTAGCCTGCACAGCTGTCATTAGGGTAGATCCAGAACTAAGTACGCTAGCGGTTTCACGCTAGCCACTGACGTAAAAACGCAGTTTTGTATGTACTTCGCATGCACGCGGCAGATGTTACGCCACGTCACTCTGAACGTACGTACCAGGCTAGTATTAACAGCGTAACTACGAACGAAGGGGCATGCCAAACATACGACACCCATAATTACGCTTCAGAGGTGGGGTGAGGCATTTAAATCATACAGTCTGGGCGTGCTTAGGCAGGTACATACGTGTAGCATGTACGTACTTCAGTACTTACACAGCGTAAAGTTAACGCAGGGTTAAACGGTCAAAGTACATATGAACGAGGGGATGCATGGTAAATATGCTACGTCTTGAAACGTAATGGAACCGTAGCTCCGGATTTGGTCCATTGAGTGTGTGGGTGTATCATCCATATTAGTATCATCATCATTAGTAGTCATATGTGAACAGGTTAATAATTATAATTATGTGACTATTGGAACAGTTACTTAGATTTCTCCTTGTTTCTGTGCATTTGGATCAGATCTTGGGCTAGATTTACTAAGCTGGGGGAAAGGAAAAGTGGAGATGTTGCCTATAGGAACCAATCAGATTTTAGCTCTCACTTTTCTATTACATACTAGAAAATGTCAGCTAGAATCTGCTATGGGAAACATCTCCACTTTTCCTTTTCCACAGCTTAGTAAATCTGGCCCCTTGACTGCTCTGTGTTCTGCACATGCACAAGCTTCTGGGCTAATAAATCGGAGTGTACTGCACTACATCCAACTGAAATGACACTTCTGACATATTCAGACAGATCGCAAATGGGCGGGACTTCCTATTACAATGTCAGGGTAGACGTGTCCTCTCTCTTCTGCACCACTGCCATATTCCATTAATTTATTGAATGTTAATAAGTAGCTATGTTATACAATTACCAATCCAAGTTCCATTCACAATTACAAGTAACAACACCTTTTTACCATCTTTACTGAATGAACATATCTTGAAAACACCATTACAAGATGGATGCCCGTGGAATGGGAGAGGATTCATTTTTTTTACAGAGGTCACTCCAGGATCTTGTGGCAGCTAAGAGTTGAATGGAAGTCTACATGGGTAGCCCTGAACAGTAGACATGTTTGCAGAGGTACTAATTGAGGACACTATGCAAATCATGCAGAACACGGCATTGTGGCTTACCCTTTCCACAGAGGTCCCTATTATATGAACACATGGATAATGCTGACAATGTCAGATCACATTTCTTTCCTTCATCTTGTTCCAGACAATGACCCTTTCTCTGCAGGGGAGACAAAGGAAAAAATATGTAACCTCTTCTGCATTTGTCGAGTCATCCTTCTTCCATTACTACATGAAACATCCACATAGTACAGATATATGCACGTATAGCTATCTGGACATATGTTTGGTTACTTTGGGGTAGATCCAGAACTAAGGACCTGATTCACACTTAAGAAAGCTTCCGATTTTAGGTGCGTATATTTAAGAACGGATGCACTGCGCATGCGTAGTAACTTTTATACGCTATTTGCGTAATACTTCCGTGCTTTTACGCTACGAACTTAAAATCTGTAGGTTCTTAGTAACATACACAAGAATGGGCGTTCCATGAATAAGTACCTAGGCAGATACGAGGATTTGGGTGGAGAGAGGCATTTAACTGAGTAAATGAAGGCGCGGTTATGCAGTTAAGTTCCTAAGTAGACGCCCTATGCAAACAAATGCGAACCTACAGCTATGGGACTCGTAAGTAGCATAAGAACCTGAAAACCGGGGGCGTGCTGAGGGAGCTTCATTGTGAATCAGGTCCTAAGTACACTAGCCGAAGTAAAAACGCTATTTTGTACGTAGTGCGCATGCACGCAGCAGATGTTATAGCACATAACTCTGACCATACACACCAGCTTAGTATTAACAGCGTAACTACGAACGACACCCGTAATTACGCTTCGGAGGCGGGGTGAGGCATTTAAATAATACAGTATGGGCTTAGACACTTACGTACGTCAGTAGTTACGCTTTGAAAAGTTAAGGTAGGGTTTGGCAAGCGTAAAACGGCAAAAGTATGTGCGAGGGGAGTGCATAGAAAATACTCCAGCGTAAATACGCTACGTAATGAAACGTAATGTGAACGTAGGTCTGAATCTGGGCCTTCATGTATATAAATGCACATACAAATGCAAATGTTCTACCCATAGAAAACACCCTTGTAGAAAGTACCACGACACTGTGCCTGGGAATGCTGCTGTGCTTGACCTATATTACAACTGGCTCCTGGCTTTGTAATTAGTGTAGAAAGTGTTCATACCAGACCCCATGAACTGAGGTCAGAAGACAGAGTGGTTTCACTTTACAGTATAATAAGAGACTGTTGTATAATGTTGTGACAAGTTTACTGTCTAAATTATCTAACAATAACTTTCACAAGTTAGGACACACTAACGTCCAATGTAATGAACAGTCATTTAACGCATCAGTATAGGACCTATGAGTGTTCATCAGTCTTCATGGCCAGCATATAATTGGCTTGGCTATCATATTAGGCCATGGGTTCTCAACCAGTGCTACTAGTACCATGGGTAGTACTTTGATCACTCTTAGGTGGTACTCCGGGCAACTGGGTAAGGTTGTAAGAGGGTATGATACCAAATAGTGGAGGACATAATTAAAACTAAATATTACGGGAGCTAAATGGCATATGTAGAAAAAGCACCTTTAAATTGTTGAAATATGTAATCAACAATTATATGTCAACTATATGTCTACATGATTGGACTGATCCCCAGAGAGTAAATACAAAACAGGGGCAAGTGTACAGCCAGGGCCGGATTACCCACAAGGCAGCTGCCATTTCTGACATGCAGGCCCCCTTGGGGGGACCCGAACCGGCATCTTGCCTAGTGCCCCGTGAATTTTAAATCCGGCTCTGTGTACAGCTCGGCTAAACCATTTTGCAATGCAAATGGGCCAATTATTTTGTATTCAGTTGCATGCAGGGAAATAATATACTTTTGTACAGTAAATTAAAGTGAGCTGGGAAACTTCTCCTCTCAGTTTTAATTGTGTTTTCACAATTTCAATTTGTCTTCCCTCACATTGCAACATAGTTTTGCTCAGGTCTACAAAACTAAAGAAGTGTAAGTGTAAGTGCAGCTCTGGATAGGAAAAGTGTGACTTGACATGTTTCATAGGACATTAAGTTTCTTAAGTACAGTCTTTTACGAAATGACCTACTAAGCATAGTAGGTAATTTACACAATCTACGTACCAGTTAGCAATCTACGTCCGCCATAGTTAATAGCTCTGGATCAGCCCCAAAGTGAGTAACTGGTACTCTTCCCCCCAAAAAGGTTGACAACCACTGTTTTAGGCCATATAGGGGAGTCTCTAACACTGAAGACTGTCCTATTAGATCTTGTATAGTTGTGATTATCCTGCTGTGAAATACCTATAACTGCTGATGACTATAGGAGCATAGAGGGGTATATAATTTGATGCAGCTTCAAACTCAATATGCCAAACAGGGAAAGACAATTCCGAGCTGTCAGAAAGTGTCATGTGTAATGTACTGCTGACTGTGGAACCAGCAGAAGCACAGGTACAAGTATTGCCCATATTAAGAGGCTCAATTACTAATGATAAAGCCAATCTGATGCAACCACCCTATTATATCAGCAGCTCAGCTGTTGCACCTCACCTGTCGGCCACTTTATCTATCAATCCTTAAATCTCCCGAGGATGTAATTCCATGCTGCTGATTGACAACCTATGCGGCCGTGATCTCCGGGGATTACGTTCTATAAAATCTGGCAGAGGCAACGTGCTGGTGTCTTATCTAGCTCTTGTTTTTCCATTACAGAATGGAGCTATAAAAGTTGACCTATAACAAGGGCCTTATCTCTTAGAAAAGCTTTGGGAGCGACTCAAAACTATAGAACAATGGAGGGCTGCAGGACACATGCCTGGCATAGCTGCAGGGACATTATGATGTGACTGAGACAAGTCCACATGTCGCGCTGCTTTGTTATAAAATGTGCAGGCGCTGGATCAGCAGTCTGGGAATTTACAGTATAGAGAACTAACTGGCATAAGGAGAGGCTGCATAAACATAGCATTCACTTGTTTCACACTGCGGGAAGAAGCATTTGCAGACCCTCCAACATGACCCATTCTATTAGGTACAATTTAATCTGCTCCTGAGCTTCCAACTGTCAATCAGCTGGTTTAAATGAAATAACTGATATTTAAAATACTTTGCCTCTTCAACAAAGGTGGTTACCATAGTAACTGACAGTTGGAAACTTACATAGAACATAGAAAGTGACGGCAGATAAGAGCCACATGGCCCATCTAGTCTGCCCATTTGTTTATTGAAAACTATACTGACCCTAGACCCTATTTACCCGCAATTTAGTTTAAGATTTAGGATATCCTTATATTTATCCCAAGCATGTTTACACTGTTCTACTGTGTTAGCCTCAAGATGGGAGGTTATTCCTCTTATTTATCACCCTTTCAGTGAAGTAATTTTTCCGCACATTTCCTTTGAATCTACCACCCTCCAGTTTATATCCATGCCCTCGTGTTCTATTACACCTCTTCCTTTGAAAAATGCCCCCTCCTCTAGCCGGTCACAACCCTTGATATATTTGAAAGCTGCTATCATATCCCCCCCTGTCCCTTCTCTGCTCCAAGCTATACATGTTTAGTTCCTCTAGCCTTTCTTGGTATGATTTGTTACAAAGGCCATGGACCATTTTAGTTGCTCTTCTTTGCCCAGTCTCTAATGTATTTATGGCTTTCTGGAGATATGGCCTCCAGAACTGAACATACCAACGATTTATAAAGGAGCATCACTACTTCCCTCTTTCTGCTACTAAGGACCTGATTCACACTTAAGAATCTTCTTAAAATAAGAACTTAAAGTCACTCCTGGGCTAAACCATGGTGATTGCAGGGGAGTCATATTTCATCTGTTGCAAACAGTACTAGTATATTTCATCTGTTGCAAACAGTACTAGTGTTGAGAGGTCAAGTCTAAATAACAGTGTGATAGTAAAGCTGGTCAGTATCTGTGTGCAGTAAGCAATTCAAAGATATATCCCTGCATGCAAAGAATACAATTAACTTAACTCTCCGCAAAAACAACATGGCTTTGCCCAGGAGTGACATTAAGTTCTTATTTTAAGAAGATTCTTAAGTGTGAATCAGGTCCTTAGTCCTCTCCCTATGCAACCAAGCTTCTGACTTGCCTTTATCATTGCTTTGTTACATTGCTTGGCTACCTTTAAGTCACGTGAAATAAAGGGCTCCAGCCACATTTGCCGGAGTTTTCCGATATGCTCACCTGCGCATGCGCAGTAATTCTGTAACGTAGTCTACGTTACTTGTTGCAACGTAGATTGCGTATACGCGGTCTTAAAAACTGCGTATACGCAATCTACGGGTACAGGTACTTTTAACTGAAGCTGACCATACACTAAAGTGATTTACTAAGCTGCTGGTTTGGAAAGTAGACATATTGCACATAGCACCCAATTAGATTCTAGCTCTCACATAGAGAATGAAAGCTACAATCTGATTGGTTGCTATGGGTAACATCTCCACTTTTCCAAACCCGCATCTTAGTAAATCTGGCCGCATAGGTCTGTTCGTCCAATTATTGAATTGATAATCTGTAGTGTTTAGGTCAGATAGATTATTTTATCATTTGTAATTGCTGACTCATATTGGATCCAAAGTAGTTTTGTAGTATACAAGGTTGCTATAATCGCCTTACTAACAGAGCTGCTCAAGTACAAGCTCAATCCACAGCTGCTTTTTAAAACAAGGTAGATACCCGATCATCATAAATACGGGGAGGGTCTAATTGGTTTTAGATCCATCTGATATTGAAGATAAATCAACAGATTTTGAAGAGCTGCCTAAACAGCAAACGCCTGCAGCAGATACCCAGAGCTAGATGTCAGTAACAGCAGAAAGAGCCCTATACTTGCACTGCACAAACCAGGGCCAGATTTGGGAGGGGGGGACCTAAGTGAGAGCCAAGATGTCAGACATGCAGGTACAGAGTCTGTATGAGGGTGGGTACAGGAGGAGGGATGATGGGATAAGAAAATAACTATAGTATAAGTAATTAAATAAGAAAGAGATATATAGGGAGCAGTGGGAAGAGGGGGTATAGAAGGAGCAGTGAGGAGAGGGGGTGTAGAGGATGCAGTGGGTAAAGGGGGGCATAGGGGGAGCAATGGGTAAAGGGGGAGCAGTGGGGAGAGGGGTATAGAAGGAGCAGTGGGGAGAGGGGGTGTAGAGGAAGCAGTGCGTAAAGGGGGGCATAGGGGGAGCAGTGGGAAGAGGGGGTATAGAAAAAGCAGTGGGTTGATGGAGGAAAATTCAAGATTCGTTCATGGCACAAGTCAACTGGAAGTGTTAAAGAGCCATTCATATACAATTTCAAATCCTGTCCCAGCATAGTGGTAGCTATGCAACTGATGGCTGTGCCAGAAAATCGCCAGCTGCAATCACCATTGTGTAGGCTCGATATCAGGTGGTGTCACTAGCAGTAAATCAGACCATTTATTAGATATTGTTTGCTGGAACCACCTTACGTCCTGGACAAACATCTTCAGTTGATGAAATGACACCGGACACCGCCGTTCACTATAATGATTTTTGCATATATGGTGTTAGTATTTACTACTGTAAAACATAGGCATAGGAAGACCCACTAACAGCTTTCACCTGAACAATAACTTCTCCTCAATAACAGGATAATACAAAGATGAATCAAGAGCCAAACAATGAAAAAACCCTAAAAGATTATACATGTTTAATAAACTGACATCACGGAAGTTTTACCAGCTTTTGTCCTGAAAAACCAAGAACCAGATTAAAACCTAAGAATCTGATGCTAGGTTCGTATAGTTGTTAATTGTACTACAGCGCATGTGTAGTCATAGTGACCACGCAAGCTATGTAGGATTTTCACTGTGTGCGTTCTTTTAAAACCATGCTTCACTAGTAGGAGGAGGAGGCGTGCCACAGCAGTCTAGGGCCATTTTGAAAGAAGAGCGGGTGGGGGGGGAATTTAAATGAGCCAGGGAGGG
>WWET01000914.1:147469-157383 GCA_011038615.1 Limnodynastes dumerilii | reverse complement strand
AGCGGTATATATGGGTGCAGTTTTTGTATTTTTATTTGTTCTGTAAAAATCAATAAAAATTTAAGTTAAAAAAAAATAATATACCACGTTATAATTGCTTTTAACTAATATTTCATAATGATGAAACTCACTCACATGTTCAAGCTTAATGTTTCAGTGCCATGAAAGTGGACGATTTTCTTGAGCGTCTCTTTAAAGTCTATAGACACGTGCTGGATGAAGGTTTGGCGCAGGTACATTACGCTTTAGAATTACATGTTCCTAGAAGCAGCTGCTGCTGTGCTGTTACTGCTTATTGTCTTGTGATAAGTAAAACAGTCTCTGTATTATTTTATTTAATTTTTTCATGTTTTAAATTTGTTTTTTTTTTAGTCTGTGTTTTTAGGGATCAATCGCTCGGACTACATGTTTGACAATAGAGCGGATGGGACGACTGCTCTCAAACAGATTGAGATTAACACAATCGCAGCTAGTTTTGGGGGTCTCTCGTCTCGTACACCAGCAGTACACTGGTAAGAATAGAAGAGTGACTAGGATTTGGGGAGCAATATCAAGAGAGGGAAATAAAGGCAATACTGTAATAAGTGGTATGTCATGTTTTGATATATAAGAATCTTAAGGATGTTCTGGTATATTAGTCAGGGCTGCCATTGGGGGGGGGGGGGTAGCCGGAACCATTGTGCCGGACCCGGAGACAGATGGGGCCTGCCATTTACCCAAGCTCTGCAGCAGCAGGTATAACTGGTACCCTACTGCCAATACTTGCTACTGAGAGCCACACATTAGTGTACAGTGCAGAGAAGGACTTTCCTGCACATTGACCCGTTGTTAATGCAGGTCTTTGGCACTCCTCCTATATGTGGCGTCACAGGTAATTTCACATAGGAGCTGAGCACTGCTGATGTATACCGGGCCCCAAAATTAAACGAAAATATGTGTTATGTTACATTATTGGCAATTAATAGAGGATTCAGCTTTATCGGGTTCGGAACCTCTGGTCTGTGAGCCATATAAGGCCCACAAAAACATTTGGTCTGGCTCTTCACTGGCAGGACCTGAGCGGGGGTGTGGCTTGGCTTCCGGACGTGCTTTCCAGAGCTCTGGTGCACTAGGCCACACAATCGCTTTGCCTGCTCCCAGCGGAGATGAGGGCTACATTGCATGGCGGGGGCCAGCAGACTTCAAATCCCGTTCTGCTCCTGGGGCCCTGAAATTCTCCATATTCCTGGATCCTGACCAGAAAACTCTCATTGGGGAGCAGTCTGCATCTCTGGGATCCATTTTCTTCCAAAGCTCACATTAGGAGCGAGCTAGTTACATTTTTGACCATATATAGCAGGCTCATTTGTAAGTTGATGATTTTGTATGAACCACAAATAATGTTTATAGATATCTAAATGACCCTTGGCAGAAAAAAGCTTCCCCTGAGCTATATGATAGCCATCTGTTATAAGAATAAGGATACATATGGACTTAGCTATTGGCTGGTGATGGTGCTTTATCTGTGTTTTCATCTGTTTTGTGCAGTCATGTTCTGAGAGCACTTGGAAAAACGGAGGAAGCTTCGAAAATTCTCTCGAACAATCCATCGCTTGGTATATCACAGGGTATTGCCAAGGCCTGGGAGCTGTATGGCTCACAAAAGTATGTCCCCTTTTTTATTTGTTGATTATGAAAGTGGAAAACAAATACACGGCATATGCCCATTTATGATGTGATGTGTTACAACAATATGAACCAATTTTACATCAGCACATTAAAATATTCAGGGATACAAAGTTTGACCTCTTCTGATTGGAGGAGAAAGGTGCAAATAAGGGTTGAGGAAGTCGATTATTTAAAGAAAATAATGAGGTAGATCCAGAGCTATATACGTGAGTGATTTTCGCTAGCCGTTGGCGTAAAACCTCTCATTAGTACTTACTGCGCATGCATGCGTCAGATGTTATGCCACGTGAATCAGAGCGTACAGGCCAGTCACGTATCAACGTATGAAGGGTCATGGCAGCCATACGCCACCCATAATTACGCTTCCAAGGCGGGATGAGGCATTTAAATCGTACAGCACAGGCAGGCTTAGCAGCGTAAGTACGCGAGGGCTATACGTCAGCGGGTACGCTGTTTAAAGTTAGAGTAGGGTTTGGTAAACGTAAAACGACCATAGTACGTGCATGCGAGGGGAGTACTTAGAAGGTACGCCAGCGTAAATACGCTACGCTATGAAACGTATTAGAGACGTAGCTCTTGATCAGGCCCAATGTATGGTGATGGGATAGCACATCTCTAAGAGGGGTTTGACCTGTAATAAAAACATTCAAATACATGTAATAAAATGGAATTAATTTAAGACAAAAGTTCAGCTAAAATGAACAGTGTTTCAGAAAAATAATAGATATTGAGTTTTAAAGATTCTGCTTTACTCTTACTGGACCAGCTCCTATATTGCGCAAAGTGGGCATTTTGTGATCACTAGGATCGGTAAATGGCCCCTTATAGTTATTGGGGCGCATTCCCCAGTACCAGGAATAATTCTGGATAGAGATCCGTCTTGGTAGTAAATCCGATGGCGCAGTGGGACAGAGAGTAGGAAACTTCTGCTATGTGGGCGGGATGAAGGATGTAGATTGTACAGTAGGAGCTGGTTTCAGCCCTTTCGTACAATCCAGATTTACGTGGCGACGGTGCGAAGATCTTAAGGTAAGGTCTGTTTAGCGTAACTCCGCACGAGTGAGGGAAGTGGCCTTCCCCCGCTTGTACGGAATATGGAATGCAACAGGTATCTGGCTTTGGGCCTCTGCTACCACGGCGGTCTGAGTTCCAGTTGTGGATCCAACCCACTGGTACAAAGTCATTTCCTGGTGGGTGTGATATTAAAGATGCACAATAATGAAAAAAAGTTCTTTCATTGATCACATAAAATTCTACATAAACTATACTGTTTCCCATACAAAATAAAAACCTCAATAGGCTTCCATGCATACGGGACTGTCTGCTACTGTGTTGGTAACCTGAGATGGAGCAGATAGAACAAGTCTCCTGTGCTAGGGTGCAGACTGCCGCTTGCTCATTTTAACGGCACATTAAACACAGTCCACTTCATTGATACGATTACAATATTGCATTCTTCTTTAGACCTATGTATCATTGACTATGAACAACCTGCCTTTTCATGTGATTGTCTTCCTCCTCAGGGCTGTTGTCATGTTTCTGGTTGAAAACATTCAGCGGAACATTTTCGATCACCGATACATTGAAAATGAGCTGTGGAGCAGGTAATGCGTTAGAGCTGCTTTTCTTGCTATTCATTGGTATAGTGTTATCCTAGCTGACCTGAATTAACAATAGGAATAATATGACTCATCTTAATCTTATTTGTCATATATAAAAACGAATCACATTCTATTTGTATGTTGTAGATAAGGTAAAGCTATTTGCCGTTGTTATTGGCAAATATTTTTGCTGCATGAGGTCTTTAGAGAAGTCATTAAGGGAAAATATATGTTAATATTTTGTGGTTATAGACCTAATAAACAAAACACATATTTTGCCAAAATGAAATCCTCTGTATGTGAAATGCATGGTTTATCTAATATTGGGAATTGTATGTTATGGTCTTTGCATACTAATTTATAGCCACTAATCCATCAGCTGGCTGTAAGGGGAAATCCATCTATGGCAATAAAATGATCATTCAAGTGAAAGATTTGATGGAAAGTTTGCTGGGTTCTGTGTTCATTCTCCGATTTACTTCCTGGGTCAGATGCTGATGTCATCACACCTTCTGCTCTGCATGCTTTACTTCCCAATCTCAGACCTGCAAGGGCCGTGTGCAAGTCTTCTAACGTTATTGAGCATGGATCTGGCTCCAGATCTACAGCTGTCCCCGATAGGAGGGATTTTGTTGCATCTTATTTTTATGAATTGTTGCAGTGCGATATAAATCTACATATTTGCTTTTAGAAACATCAAAGTGATCAGGAGACGTCTTACCGATGTCCAGGAGAGGGGCTCTGTTGATGGAAAAAAACGTCTGTTTGTGTAAGTATTCTCTAGTGAGTTCCTGGCCAATCTGTGGCTCTCCAGGTGTTGTAAAACTAGCATGCTTTAACTGCATATATATAGCTGCTAACTGACAAAGCATGCTGGGAGTTGTAGTTTCAGAACACCTGGAGAGCCACAGGTTGTCCAGGCCTGCTCGAGTGTTCCATTTTCAGTACTAAAATGATTTTATTCTATTTAGCATTTTTCTCTAATTTAAGGTGGTACTTACATAATTTGATTTGTTTTAGGGATGGATATGAGATTGCAGTAGCTTACTTCAGGACTGGGTACATGCCTCAGGATTACAATGAACAGGTTTGTTTGTCATCTAATATGACCTGAACCTCTAGAACGTTACATGTTTTGCCACATGTTTTTGCATCCAGACCTAATAACGTTGGATGACTAACGCAGGCATAAGTCAACCTGAATCAAGCTGTTGCGCACGCGCACAGTAGATCTGCAGCGGATCTCCTTGCATACGGAACACAATTCCATAGGCAAGGAGATCCATACGACAGGGCTGGCCATCCCCTGCACATGGCCAAAGTCCCCAAGGTAGACGTGGAGAGCAATGTACATTATACAGTATGTGCGCCGTTAAGCACTTCCGTATGCATCTGCGCTGATCCGTACTGAGAATTAAGGTGGGTTTATGGGCACGGATCTTACCTTAGGGGCAGTGACAGGAGAGTTCACTACCTTCTTACATATGGACTTTCAGACCTCTGTGCAGGCGAAACGCGTGTGCGATACTGAACTCTGTACGGATCAGAGCCTCCCTTTACAGAAGGCATGCAAATCGTGCAGTAAGGGCTTGGCTATGATAAGCTTAGCTAAGCCCTTACGTATGATTCAGTATCCCACATGGAGGGGTTTCTGTGTGGGATATGTAAGGTAGGCGAGCAGGGGGAGTGCTATGCTCTACATGCAGACTTCTGAATCACAAAATCTATACTGTAACCTCCGCGGTGGAGGCTGCCGTATGGAAATCTGGCACTATATGTGCACACAATAAAACAACAATGTAATTGATATTGACGCTCCTGGTCATAAATACACAGTGCAGTTGTTTACATCTATATGTCCTTCATAATTTGAGCATAAGTGATTGTAGCACACGATGTCTGATATTTATTCTTTTTTATTAATGTTTATAAGGTGCCACAAAGGTGGATAATGCACAAGCATAGACGTAACAAGAATATTGAGTTACCATAATCAGAAACATAAACGCAGTATACAGGGTAGTAATAGGGATGACACAATGTAGACATTGGGCCTGATTCAGAGGCTGAAAATAAAGTTACACCTGGGTAAAACCATGTTGATTTCAGGGGGAGTCAAGTTAATTTTATTCTATGCATGCAGGGAGAATGCTTTGCTTTTACTTATTGCACACAGATATCTGATCAGCTTCACTTTTAAACTGCTAATTAGACTTGTGCTGGGAAACATCACCTTTTAACTATAATACTGTTGCAACAAATGAAATTTGACTCCCCTGAAATCAACATGGTTTAGCCCAGGTGTAACTTTAAGTTCTTATTTTCAATCTCTGAATCAGAGCCTTTAAGACAAATTACAAACAATTCAAGTATAAATGCAGAGGGAGCAGAGAGGGAACTTTTACCCCAATTTTAATCATAGACCTTATATACCATTTTTATATTTGTGGTGACATTTGTTGGATTTATTTGCCCTGTTGTTTAGGGTTGGGAAGCACGGCTTATGATAGAGCGATCCACAGCAGTGAAATGTCCAGACATAGCAACACAACTGGTGGGCACCAAGAAGGTCCAACAGGAACTCAGCCGCCCCCTTATTCTGGAGAGATTCCTACCAGAGCAGCCAGAGGCTGTTTCTCGAATCCGTGAGACTTTCGCAGGCTTATACACCTTGGATATGGTATGTAACTGGCTTGAAATGAAAGTAAATCATCTAGAGTTCAGTAAACAATGTGTATTTATAAATAATCAAATAAATATGTGGTTTGCTGGTAAACTGTGGGTAACAGTGAAGATTAGTTCCAGGGGTTCTTTAAAAACTTGCAATGAAATATTCTGAGCTTAAAGATGCTTCTAAGGAAAAGGTTGCACATTGCCCCGGTATTTATGCTCTTCTGCTGTGTTTTATACAGGGTGTGGAGGGAGATCAGACTGTGAAGATTGCACTTGCTAATCCAGACTTATATGTACTAAAGCCACAAAGAGAAGGAGGGGGTATGTACAAGGTTTATATGATGATGAATTTATTTTCACACAGAATTAGAAGACAAATTGTGTATGTGGGGGGGTTGTTTTATTTAAATTCTTATAAACCATAAACAACGTAGTAAAGGAAGACGTGCAATACTTTGTAGAGCATGTGTAGGCCTTTTCTGCAATTCAAATGTGCTTTTAAAGTGGAGACTGATTTTAGAACTGGCTTTCTTATGTAATTAAATGGGTGTGGGTCCCTGCAAAGAACGACCCTATTTCGAAAGGGCTGTTCTGTCCCAGCCAGTTTCGAACTGGCCTTGAAGAGACATAGCAATCGATCCCCGGAGCACCTAACACAGTGCTCCGAAAGGTGAGTGGCTAAACTAACCCCAACCCTTCCCCTAATTCTAACCCTCCCTTCCCTGCAGCCTGACCCTAACCCTCCCTTCTCCCTAGCCTGACCCTAATACTCCCTTCCCTATAGCCTAACTTGAAGATCCCCCTCCCCACAGCCTGACCCTAACCCTCCCCTTCTGTGGTCTTATCCCTAACCCTAACCCCCCCCAATAATAAAATGCCCCGGAGAGAATACTCGCCTCGCTGTAGCTGTCATCCGGCGGGTCTGTGAAAATGAATGGGTGAGTATGCCGATCACCACATTCACCCATTCAGAAAAATTTTTTTTTACTTTCGTCTGTCTCTATTTCGCAAAGAGGGCCATCGGACCGCAACCATAATTAAACAGACATTTATTGAAATCGAAATAGTGTCACATAATGAGGTAAGGTGTTACCCGTAGCAACCACTCAGATTCTGACTTTCATTTATCAAGTACAGTCTAGAAAAGGGCCAACTAGAATCTGATTGGTTGCTATGGACAACAATCAGCTTACCCTCTTTAGAAGCTATACCCCAAGCCTAGAAACCTGTTTAGTTCACTTTTATTTATTTTTTGCTGCCAGCAATATTATTATTTTAAAAAAAGGGGCACATAAAAACTAACTTTGTAGGAAAAGGTTATAAATTGCATTTTGATTTCTTGTTTCAGGAAACAATATCTATGGCAGTGGGATAAAGGAGGTGCTGGAGAGGGTTAGAGACAGCAGGGAGCGGACGTCTTACATACTCATGGACAAGATCCAGCCGCAGCCCATTAGGAACTGTCTTCTGAAAGCCGGGGGTAGACTGCAGGTGGCAGAGTGCATCAGTGAGCTGGGCATGTTTGGGGTCTATGTGAGGTAAGTGCCGTTGCTGTGTCTGGTGGTAGACTGCAGGTGGCAGAGTGTATCAGTGAGCTGGGCATGTTTGGGGTCTATGGGCCTGATCCAGAGCTACGAAATTTTCGCACGACGGGCGAATGCGTACGTTCGTCCGTGCGTATAAACATACACGCCCCTAACACTCCCATTGTAAAGTACCTGCTTACGGCGGCTATACCCTACACTAGGTACTCCCGTCGGCCGTACGAATTTTCGCACATATTACGCAAAGCGTATGGGCTTAGCACGCTCATACTGTACAATTTAAATGGCTATCCCCGCCTCCGTGTAGTAAAACGAGCGCCCAGGCGACCGTCGTACTGAACGCATGCCCCTCGAGCGAACATTTCGCTCACAATACGACCGCTATACGCTCATGTCGTCCAGCCGACCGGAAGCTGTCATACTGAGCATGCGCAGTGTGAATTTTCGTACGAAAATACGCAAAAAACGGTTGTACGCTCGCTCGAATTCGGCCAATTTCGTAGCTCTGGATCAGGCCCTATGTGAGGTAAGGGTCAATGCTGTGTCTGGTCGCATGTTTCACCCCAGTTATGTGCAGTTCTCTTGCATTAGTCTTGTCCATAAGAATAAATCCCTTCATTACTCTGTTGAAGTAGTGTGTTTAGAGGCCTGTCTGGGGTCTGTATTCCATTGTACTGCGGTGGTTTCTGTAACTGGTCTGTATGTTTTCCCCTTGCTGTATTTTCTGTGACTGCCACAGACACATTTGTGTAGATTACACCTGCCACAATCTGTGTGTGTGACAGCACTGGGTAGATTAGAGCTGCTGCGGTCTCTGTGTGACAGCACTGGGTAGATTACAGCTGCTGCGGTCTATATGTGACAGCCCTGGGTAGATTACAGCTGCTGCGGTCTATATGTGACAGCCCTGGGTAGATTAGAGCTGCTGTGGTCTCTGTGTGACAGCACTGGGTAGATTACAGCTGCTGCGGTCTCTGTGTGACAGCCCTGGGTAGATTAGAGCTGCTGCGGTCTCTGTGTGACAGCTCTGGGTAGATTACAGCTGCTGCGGTCTCTGTGTGACAGCTCTGGGTAGATTACAGCTGCTGCGGTCTCTGTGTGACAGCTCTGGGTAGATTACAGCTGCTGCGGTCTCTGTGTGACAGCCCTGGGTAGATTACAGCTGCTGTGGTCTGTGTGTGACAGCCCTGGGTAGATTACAGCTGCTGCGGCGGCGGCCTGTGTGCAACTGCAACTTGCCCAATTAGTATACATAGAGCCTGTGCTGTGGGCCAGGCCCGACCGTTACATGGAAGAGGACAATATAATAGTATGAGCCAGTAGCTGGACAGAGTTCTCCTTGAGAAGCTCAAGATCTCGGTAGATAGAATTAAACCCAAGTAATTGAATAGTGTAATACTCCAGTAAGTGCACTGATATAAGAGTATGTAAGTGCCAAGATAATGTTATGTTCTTGAGAATACCAGAACACAGGGACAACACTCTCCCTTATTCAGGTGTTTACTGGGGACACATTTTAAGAGGAACATACTGTAGCATCACCCTAATAACTGCTATATTCTAATGGGAGAGGAAGCTGTGTAAGTATCACCAGAGGGCAGCCAGTAGAGTGCCTCTGTGTTGAGCAGAGAATGGAAGCTCACATGGAGGGCCTATAGTCAGCAATGTGCATAAGGGTTAGGGCAGCATGGAGCTGTAGGACAACTGCTATAAAGAAGACAGTGAGGTATAGAGGGGAGATTATGTATTGCACTAGTTTATCTATTGTATTGTTGCTCGGCACCATATGTATACCCCAGTGTACCAGTGGCTCCCATTAGATGATTATTTATTTCTACTAGTGTCTTGGGCGAGGATGACATATTGTTTGTGCAGGACTGATATACCGATCATGCATTTACTCCAGTGTTGTGTTATCTCATCTGTTCCCTGTCCCAGGCACGGTGAAGAGATGGTTCTCAATGAGTGTGTGGGGCATCTTCTTAGGACAAAAGCCACAGAACATGCAGACGGTGGTGTGGCAGCGGGTGTAGCAGTCTTGGATAACCCTTTCCTGGTGTGATAGAGGGGTCTTGCTGTGGATGATAAGTCTTTGTGCCTTACTTTGCTGGACATTGGAGGATACTCTACATGACCAAATCTCTCCTGCTTCCAGCAACATGGAAGATAGATATATACCTACATCAACGCCTTGTGGTTTATGTTATCATGTAATGCAGAAAACATTCGTTACAAAACAAAAACAAGGAACCATGTTGATAATCTTTTTAAATTTAAAAAAAAGTTTATAGGTTTATTCCCATCTATAAGGTTAGCCGCAAGGTCATAAAACCTAAGAGGCAATGTCTAACCCTATAGATCCCATAGCTGTTACCTGAAAATTACACACTGGTTTTTCCTAAGGTTTGGGCCTCCTGGAGCAACCATC
>WWET01000914.1:139969-142469 GCA_011038615.1 Limnodynastes dumerilii | reverse complement strand
CCATGTGAGGAGTGACAAGTATAAATACTAACAAAACAAAACGTTGGCCCATTTTTAGATGTTTTTTTGGTAGACATTTGGCCAATTCTAAAAAAGTAAAAGGAATATCACAGCGGGTTACAGATTGTGGTCTCCGACTCTCAACATATAGTGTTCAGGGCCCGGATTCACAACCCTGGACGTATTGCACAGATGTCTTTACTTTACCAATAGTAGCTACTACGCATGCGTACTAACTATTTTACATAATCTACGTAAAGAAACGATACATAGATTACTTAAAATAGTTACTACGCATGCGTGGTAGCTACTATCGGTAAATTAAGGACGTCTGTGCAATATGTCAGAGTTGTGAATCCGGACCCAGAGCTGTTCTGTATGTGGTGGAGACACACTCCAATAAAAGGCTATATAGAAACAAATCTACCATGTCATAAAATCATTGTGATATCTCTAGCTGTAACATTAGACTGACCAATTTATGTTAGGAATGAAGGGGATGGAATTTAAGGTATAAGCATTAATGAGAATTGTGTGAGGGGACAGTGGAGCATCATCGAGGTACAAACATGGCTGCCGCAGAGGTGTTGATGGGTACTGTGTTAAGAGGACCATCAGGCTGCTGCTGTTCACACCAAAATGTTTGCAGTTTATAGTAACCATAAATCAACCCAGTACTGGCAGCCATTTATGTGCCAATTTATTATTGATGAGTGCAATATGAAGTACATCCGTTTGGTCACTAGTTCTTAATTAACTAATAGGCTATGTTCTGGTGGCCAGAAGTTATTCTCACAGACATATGCTGTGCTGTGTTGTGTCTATGAATGTATATATATATTATAATATATATCTATATCTCCTTCAGGCCCTATTGTGTTTGCCAGCTGTCCAGTTACCACCTCACCATTTTAAACTCTGTTAAAAGCTCACAAGATTTAACAGCCAATAGGAGCCCAGAGCCCTAGTCACTGCTGTGTGAATAGACGGCAACTGAGCAATAGGTTTTCTGGCTTTGTCAGTAGTCCACAAACTTTATCTGAGGTAAAAGTTTCAGCTATTCATCTGTCAAAATAAACTCTAAAGGAAGCTCAAGAAATGTATATAACAGTCATATTTGACTATTTCCCTTCTTGTTCAATAATAGATCTGTGAATTGCTCCTGATTAATTATTTCACATCGAGGGAGGGACATGATCCAGACCTCCACCTGTATTGCGTACGTAGAGGTCTAAAAGTGAGTGAGAGGTTAGAGCACTCCCATGTCGCTCCTCTCTTGTGTACGGAGTTCTGGACACTTACAGTACCTTATCTTATCCGCACACAAGGTTAAAGGTTGCAGGATGTACAGAATCAACTTCCGTAACCCAGCGTTCCAGGTATGCGCAATGACTTCAAAACAGCTAATTTACGCAAACAGCTTTCCTAAATCAGCTGTCTGAATCCGGTCCTAATTCATTATTTCAACCTAGGTTAGAGAAGCCACAACTTAGCCTTTCCAGTACAATAATATTGTCAATTAAACAGCAAAGACACAATTCACACGTTATTTACACAATTACCCTTAATATCAACAGCAAAGGTTATATAGTTGCATATAGTAGTAAGCTGGCCATACACTGAGAGACCATATTTCAAATCAACAGAGAGATGCAGCATACAGACTGTGCATAAATCACTCCATCATATGAAAGCACATACATATTATCCCCAACACCTCGGGAGAGGAATGGGAAGGTAAAAGGATGACAGAGGAAGTCTATGGGACAATTGTACCAATATACAGGTAAGTTACAATATCATAGAGAATATGCTTCATACACAAGGTTCTATCGTAGCCCCTGACGGAAACATAACCAACAATCCGACAGATTCAAACAATATAGAAGTGACCCCACACACTGACAGATTCATTGTCTGGCGAAATCAAACATGCCGATTCATCAAATAAACAGATTTACGGACTAAAATATCTGTAACAGATAATCTCATATCCACATGTTCAAAATAATCTGCTGAGTTGACAGATTATCTCTCCGTGTTTGGCCAGCTTTAAGCTTATTCCTTGCACTGACAGCGAACATTACATTCCTGTTGCTCAGACACTGCCTGGTGTCACTTGCTAGAGAACAGTCTGACAACGGTTTTCAAACAGCTGATGTATGACTGTGGTATCTGCAAGGGTGGAAACGTCTCCCAGCTCTCGGTCGTTTTTGGCAATTTTTCTTAGCACCCGTCTCATGATTTTACCTGTGAAAATAGTAAAAATCAAATCAAATCAAAGTGGGGGAATAAGAACAACTCATCAACAGGTTCCATCAAAACATTGGGCTGGAGTAAGTGCTTGAAATGAGTTACTCCTGGGCTAAACCATGTTGATTGCAGGGGAGTCAAGGTAATTGTATTCTTTGCATGCAGGGATATATCTTTGAATTGCTTACTGCACACAGATACTGACCAGCTTTACTATCACATTGTTATTTAGACTTGGGATAGGAAA
>WWET01000914.1:110498-137941 GCA_011038615.1 Limnodynastes dumerilii | reverse complement strand
AAACATCAATAATCAAAGCAAGAAAAGAGCATGTAAGAAAATGCATTTTTGTTTATAAATGTTTTTCCTTGAAAAAATGTATAGATGGCTAAAAATAAAAAATAAACAGATTTTACTGCAATTTATAATATAATGTTTTACTGGTCCAGATCTCCCTCCCCCCCAGGTTACAGACTTCTCAGCCTATTCACTGATCAGACCCTGACAATGCATGTATTATGTGAACAATTGCTGCTCTATTATTGCAGGGGATACTCTGCTGCAGATGTGTGTCTGGGCAGCATTTGGAGCATCTTCAGTGGAGATGAAGCCTTTAGGCTAGAATATTTCTATTTCTTGATATATTAGTGGTCAGGGTGGGTGGCTATGCTGTGGTAAGCCATACTGCTCCCCCTGCTGTCCTATTACATTCTATTCACTTATACATTTTTTATGGCTCCACTTCAGAAATCCATTGCACAGGGCTCATGCAGAAATATGGGACTATATTTTAAAGACGACCTGCTGGGTGATGATTTTACCTGAGCGTGTCTTCGGCAAACCAGGAGCATTCTGGATATAATCTGGAGTGGCAATTGGTCCAATTTTTTCTCTCACTGTAAATATATAATTGAATCATCATTTTCAACACAACTGATAAATAAAACAGCAAAACGTACTTTTCGGACAGAAGATTTGGCATATTTTAGACAAAGGTTCAACAAATCCCGTGCGCCAGGAGAGAGATAAAATATAATATTATTATTACAGGAGAAAGAGAGCTAACATACAGAAGTGTGAGAGAGAGATAAAATATATTAATATTACAGGAGTGTGAGAGAGAGATAAAATATATTATTACAGGAGTGTGAGAGAGAGATAAAAAAAAAAATATTACAGGAGTTTAAGAGAGAGCTAAAATATAATAATATTACAGGAGTGTGTGAGAGCTTAAATATAATATTATTACAGGAGTGTGAGAGATTAAATATAATATTATTACAGGAGTGTGAAGGAGAGTTAAAATATAATATTATGACAGGATTGTGTATGTGTGTATGAGAGAGATTTTATTATTACTGAGGCGCAAGAGAAAGGGAAGAGAAAGAAGGGAAAAAGAGAAAAAATATATATTTATATATGTTTTTATATTATATATATTTATAATATATATATTAATGTTTTATGACATGATGCTTTATATCATTTATATAATGATCTCTCCATATTGCCTTATGTTAAATAAAATATATATGACAAACAATTTTATATGGACAATCGTGTGTGTGTGTGCATATATAATAATAACACACTTAAAAATCTTTGATAAAAAACCAGGCTCCCAAATTTTTGTTCTGGCTCCAAGATTATAAAAAAAAAAAATAAAAAAATGGTTTTCTAATTCTAGACCTAGGGGTAGATCCAGAACTACGTCCGTCTTCCATAGACGGACGTAATTCAATGAACAATAGCTACTGCGCATGTGTAGTAGCTATTGTACGTAATCTGCGTATCGTTTCGATACGTAGACTGCATATATGCGGTCTAAAAGACGCTCGTAGGTCTGGATCCGGCCCAATGAAACTCCTGCTAATGTTTTGAATCGCCTGCACCCTGCAATCATTCTCTCTCTCTGTTCCATTGTCGTACAACTTACAAAAACGCGTAGCTATTGGACGTAATCTGCGTACTGCGGTCTTTTAGACCGCATATACGCAATCTACGTATCGAAACGATACACAGATTACGTACAATAGCTACTACGCATGCGCAGTAGCTATTGTTCATTGAAGACGGACGTAGTTCTGGATCCGGCCCCTAGTCATCCCAATATACAGCTGTACATTATACATATGTATAATCATTTTAAAGGTTGCAAATATCTATTTTTTTTTCCTTTTGTTTACAAATGTAGTGAAGTGAAGTAACAATAAAGCATCACTTAGAAGCTATGAAAAACAATGTTACCCAGTTTCTTGAGTTGATCAGACAGCGTTCTGGAGAATTCGTGTCCATCCCGCAGGGTGACAAAGCAATACAGACATTCCCCTTTTACTGGGTGCGGGTGGCTGACTACAGCAGCCTCAGCTACAGAGGAGTGTTCAACAAGCGCAGACTCTACCTCAGCCGTGCTAAGTAAGTGACCTAGAGGGGGATGGATGGAAAGAAGGTGGACGCAGGTCATCTCTGTGTATCACATTAATGTACCACGCAAGGAGCACAGATCTGATGGACATGCCGCTATGTATACCGGTAAATGAAAAGAATTTGTACTTCTCAAACACAAAACACAAGCACAACAGGATGGTCTCTTACCAGAAACATTAAGCATATCATCAATCCGCCCAGTAATCCAGTAGTATCCATCTTTGTCCCTTTTGCACCCTGAAAATAAAGTTGTTTGAGAATCATGAAGCTGTTATGGATATTTGAACACAATTTAATGAAAAAAAAAAGAAAATGAAATCACACTTCTGGATTTATGGGTCGTCAAGTAGATATCCACTGCTACAAGCGTCTAAAAATGGGTCTCCTTGACAAATACCTCAAATAAAAAGGGTTTTAACACCTGTTATAATTATAGGAGAGTCTAAGTTACTCCAATGTGGATTATTTAATGTTGTATGGGTTGATTATGTTTCAAATGCTAAAGTAGCTAGATCATACAGGGACACAGCAGTTGCTAGAGCATGCTGCCAGTTTATCATCTCAAGAGCATGCTAGGAGATTATAATTGCTAGAGTACCCTGGGAGATTATAGTTGCTAGAGCATGCTGGGAGTTTATCATCTCTAGAGTACACTGGGAGATTATAGTTTCTAAAGCATGCTAGGAGATTATAGTTTCTAAAGCATGCTAGGAGATTATAGTTGCTAGAGCATGCTGGGAGATTTTAGTTGCTAGAGCATGCTGAGAGATTAGTTTCTAGAGCATGCTGGGAGTTTATAACCTCTAGAGCATTCTGGAAGAGAGCTTAGATTGTGTGAGTATCTGTAGAATAAATCAGGGTGTGTGCACCTGTTGATGCCAATGAATACACCACAATTTGTTGCCAGCACTTGATAACATGCAGAGATCTCCTGCTGCCTGGAAAATCCTGTTCAACATTATTGTTGAAGTAAAGGATTCTCTTTTCCCTGAAGAGGCACTAAGCATATAATATAGGATGCACGTGTGGAACAAAACTATAACTTACCATCTCCAGTCACATAGTATCCAGGAAACTTCTTGAAGTAAGTGGTCTCAAATCTTTCATGGTTCCCGTACACTGTACGCATCAGTGCAGGCCACGGTTGTTTAAATACCTTCAAAAACACATTGATAAGTGTGTCATTATATTCCAACAGAATAACTATTTCTAAACAAACAGGAGATTCCATATTCTCCCTGATGTTATACATACATGTAGCTAGTACAAAGACACATGAAATATAATGGTGAAGGGAGGGGAAATCATTCAGAAACTAATTTATATATCAGAGGGGCAAAACACGAACATACACAATATAACCATATAAATACTTTTACATAGTGATTTTATTGCCCCACTGTAGCAGTGCACTTCATATGCCTGACAGCAATGCCCCAGTTAATTATATGCCCCACAGTTCATTTTATGCCTCACTGTAGAGACAGAACAAAAAGAAAACCCACACCAGGTAAACACAGGACTGCTGCTAAAAACTATGGCGCGATGGGTGAGTACCCCTATTAAAAAAAAAGCACGGCTTATGGTAATATTAAGCAGCATAATTTGGGTCGGTACTTACCAGATAGCCCTCAGCTTCTCCCTCAAGTTCCTCCCCAGACTCATCTAAGATTGCAGGAACTACTCCGAAAAATGGAAAAGTCTTAAAGATAAGAAGAAATGCAAAGGACAAGAGAGTGGAATGTAACAACAGGGCGCTGTGTCGTCACGGAATAGCTCTCTGCTCATTAATCTTCCTCATAGAAAACATAAGTCCAACTATTGCACTTCACATATATTTTAAATGTACATTACATTAAGGTGCACAAGTGGAGCAAACATTGTTATAAATAAAATATTAAATTATCTTCCTTTTACTTTAATGAAGAATGTCCAGAGACAAGTTCTGGTTGGCTGTGGGTCATGTGATAAGTGGCCAATAATCCCCATTTCATCTTTGACTGGGCCAGGTGCTGACACTTTTCTAATCAATATATTAGAATGATCTCCATTAGTTTATAGTCATTGGATGCTTGATTATGTCATTCAGTCCATTTCAATATAGTCTTTCCCCTGGACATATTACATAGAGGCTGTGAGGGGTATTTCAGTATTGAAGTTAAATATTTGTGAGAAGTTTCCTCTAACAAATAGTTTCTATTGCTGATAAAATATATGGTCATAAAAATCTACTTCAATGGGAAATTTAGTAAAGCACGGTACCAAACGTTTAAGATAGTCTCTGCTTATGCAATAGTTTGTTTTTTAACAAACTTGGCAACATGTTTAAATGATCGAAAAGGAATTTCAAAAAGTACACAAGATAAAAACAAGTATTTCTATGAAAAGTGAAATAAAAACACTCACAGCAGAGCCGGGTTTAGTAGCTGTTGCACCTGGAAGCGGAGTTAATACATGGCCGCCCTGTGAACGAAAGATTAAAAGCACAAATTTTAGTCTGTGGAACATAGCGCCGGATTCACACCCCCGGACATGTTGCACCTACGTTCCTAATTTACCAATAATAGCTACTACACATGCGTAGTAACTATTTTACATAATCTACGTATCGCTTCGTTATGTAGATTACGTAAAATAGTTGCTACACATGCGTAGTAGCTATTATCGGTAAATTAAGGACAAATGTGCAACACGTCCGGGGGGGTGAATCCGGCTCATAGTCCTCTTTTTTCCAATGGCACACTGCACATTTATACATACCAGGAACCAGCCAGTGCCCACCCCCACTTGCCGGGAAGCAGCCAGTGCCCATCCCTGTCTGCCACGCATCAGCTGGTCCCTGCCTCCACCTGCCAGTCACCAGCCTGTTCCTGCTGCCGCCTGCTGGGTCTATGCCCCTTGCTTGCTGGGCACAAGACAGCTCCGTCTCCACCTGGCAGGCTGCAGCCAGTGCCCCGTCCCTGCCTGCAGCGCACAAAATTGTGCCAGTCCCCACCTACAGTACACCATGTTCCCACTTGCCATGCATTGCCTACGCCAACCATCATGCACTGCTTCTCACCGTTTCCGTTTGCCAAAATGTATCCACAATTGGACATCGTTTATCTCCCACAATATTGTAATACCAAAGCCAGGCTTCAGGATTAATTGGTTCTCCAACTGTTCCTAAAATCTTTAGGGATTTCCTTGTATATCTGCCAGGAGAGATACACACATATTATAAGCGAGGTTGTGTCATTCCTTAGTCCAGCATTCCTCCAAGTGCATGAATGTAATATCTAATTTTATTGTGAATAACGAGAAATAGCCGGCCCGTTTGCTCTTTATCACATAGAAATCAGTAAAAGTTAAGAGTTGAACAGCTGCTTGTTAGAGTTACCTCCTCACTGGCTCCTCTCCATACTTCATCAGCAGGCGGATGGCAGTTGGGGCAGTGTAGAATTTGCTCACACTATATTTATCAATAATCTGCCACATCCGGGAGATATCTGGATATATCGGGAGACCTTCAAACTGGAAAGAAAGGCGAAATGGTGCTTACATTGAGAAACTAAGCAGCAACACACTTCCCAAGGTGACCTTGAAGACTTTTATTTTAGATAAGGGACTGGTTTCAGAAGTACATGAAAAATGTCCGCATTTCAGTATAGTATGTGTGTACACGCTTCAGGCATCTATCACGGATCCTGACAGCGGAATAGGAGGAATTGTCATGCATACAGCGGGTGAAATGGTGGCAGTATTTTAATACAGTGAGGACTTGGTTAAGCCCTTACATACAATTCCCATTTATGTACCGGCCCCATTATCCATGGAGCCGGTGCGTAACATTTAAACTAGGGTCTTGCGTTTGGAAGTCTGCATGTGTGAGGGGATCAGTCTCCCTTCACACAAGCGGACCTTAGGATCACACAGAGATCCGCTAACAGACTTCTAGATCTGGTCCAATCCTCTTAAGCACTTTTGCAAGATGACTTACTAATACGCTGGTGGCCCCATTGGCTAGTGGTCCATAGACGAGGTAGGAGTGTCCGGTGATCCATCCAATATCAGCAGTGCACCAATATATATCATCATGATGGTAATCAAACACGTACTTGAATGTGGTGGCTGTGAAGATCATATAACCTCCCACAGTGTGAACTACGCCCTTAAACAGAAAACGTATAGGCATCAGTCACTGGTCCAACGTTGCCCCCCTGGCCAGGCGGGCATCAGCTAGCATTCCTTGTATAACCATAATTCCTTAGATGGACACAGCTGCTGACAAGGCTACGAGCCAGAGTGCCACGTCTGCTGCCTGTATTCACCTTGGGCTTGCCAGTAGAGCCACTGGTATAAAGGATAAACAGATCATCTTCAGCATCACACCACTCCGGCTCACACTCGGTACTGGCATCCTTTATTAGGTCATGCCACCATAAGTCCACAGATGGGTTCCACGTGGTCTGCAGGAAAATAATAGTGTTAAATGAAATACAGTAAATGTAATCTTGGCCCTCCTTTCTGTTCCATCTTACTGGTACTTACAAATGGACGTTAGAGATGATTGAGCTCTGTACCTTTAACAAGCGTTCTTCATCATAACTCTCACACATATTAAACAAATACAGACGTGACAAAGCATTGAGACATTACATAGTGCACTGTTATAAGCCAATAGGAGATGATTTAACTGAGCTACACTGAGACCAAGCGAGTTCAGCAGCCAATGGTGTAGTCTCTGGACCTCCAATAATCTCCTCTGCCTCCTAAGTGCCAGCAGTTGCCACCAAACATGGAGAACAAGAAACCTGGATTTGTTTCTAACTGCAACAAAAAAAAAAGTACCAGACACACAGATACTTTGAGCTGGTGTAGACCACAGGTGCACCCATGCAGGTAGAGGAGGAAGGAGGAATGCCTGAGCATTAATGGAGAAGGCTGGGCATGACAGCCAGCAGGTGATGGTCCTAAGACTTCTACAAGACTAGTTCTACCTCCACCTCCTTATCCCATGTGTCCAGATTATATTTGAATATTTCATTACATAGGCACGTGTGCCACTCTTTTATACCACAAAGTAAAAGACAACTTCTGGCAATCAGATAAAAGCTGCCATTTAGCAGATGGATAAGGTTATAATCCCCACTCACTTTATTGCAGCCTCTCAGATATGTAGAGTTTAGGCTGGATTCAAAAATCCAATTTTGATGCATTCAGTTTCCTGAGCAAAGCATTTGGTTACACTGCACAATCCAGACATTCATTTGATTGGAATGTAAGCACTTCCGACTCACACATACAACAGCCAGGGATTACCTCAGTTATTCAGCATCAAGCGCATGTAAATTCACCGAGTCATACATCAGGAATGAAAAACAAGCAACTCTACTAAAGCAGAGCTCGACCAGGCATTTGGGATAACATGGGGCCTGATCCAGACTTAATAGGTCTGGATCAGATTCCCTATGCAGCTGATCCACAATACTGCATGAAGGAGAAAAGGTGCATTTAGTGGATCTGTGCCCTGGACCCTACAAATCTCCACACATGCTGCAGTACCTGTACAGAGCTCACTTACATAGGTTGCTCTCTTTCTTCGGGATCCGACCCATGGAGAGGTTTCAGTGGGCAGGGAATGGGAAGAAGTGGCTGTGGCAGTTTATCCTTGGGTGATGGTTAAGAGTAAAAGGATTACAGTCAGTGGGCTGGATCAAGAACTCTGCCGCGTCCGCAGCAGCGTCCGAATTACTCAGGCAGATCACCGCACGATCCCAAGTTCAGTACACTCGCATGTACAGGACTTCCAATGTCAGGAACCTACCTTAATATTTATGCACCAGCACCACGGACAATGGGGAAGATCATACAGTAAGGGGATGGTTAAGCCCTTATTACTTACTTACATTTAAATACCTATCTCCTCCCACCATGTGCATATTGGACAGTTGTACGCATGGTGACTCGTCCCGCCATGTCATCTGCTTGCATGGCGTGGAAAACGTGCGTAAGTCACGTGTCTGGATCCAGTCCATTGTCAATATCTACGGCCAACTTTACCTGTACGTGGAACTTGTAACCAACTTAAACAGTTTGGTAGATTTACTCTCTAGTAGATTCTGTCTGACGCGCTTTGATACTCAGTGGACTGGACATAGCCACTACTGTGCACAAGCAGGCCCAACCCACTGCGTCATTTTGCCAGTGTTAATGATTGGAAGGGAGTAGCTTGAAAAGATATTGACGAGACCCAGCACAGACCTCAGCAGACCGGATTAATGACTCGATGCACAATCTACTAACGCAACGCAATTCCCACCACAAAACAAAGCATAAACTGGCTTTAAAGATGAGCGCGGATCCACATGGAACCTGTAGCTACATGAGGCAGCGCCTGGTAATTGTACACCCAGTGACGCGGACAGACAGACAGAAACACAGAACAACTGTGCTGTTAGTGAGACAACTGGAAATGATTAACACACACAGGTGTCTGCAGATACAGGAGAAATACCTGGGGATGGCCTCGCTTTGCTTTCTCCTGCTTGTTCCCCTGTTAAAAACCCAGATATACGGATGTTATTCAGTAGCTTTAAAGCCAAGAGACACAAAGAACAGCAACAAAGCCCAAAATGACACCCGGTGGACACTAGAGGCAAAGGTTACTGCTGCTTTCCTGGGATTTATCATCTAATAACTGCACAGTGTTATATCTGCTGGTAGCTGTACGTAACGGAACGTGGTTCCAGCAACAAATCTTAGACACAAGACAAAGCGAGATACTGTGAAACAATTGTTAAATTACCAGGAAGTGGCTAATGTGAGTAGTACACGCAATGCCGGTGGCTCTTAGTGTTATTACAAATATTATATAAGTATGTTAAACCATATACTCCACACTTGCCAAGCCAAACGTGATCAACCCCACACCACACTCACATCAGTTTTGTCCCTCCCGGCATTAGGATTGTACAATACAAGCTATGCTGCACATTTAATGCATGGTATACCCCAAGGCTTGCCTAGACAAGCATTTAACCCAGGTCTCCACCAATCAGGTAATTACACACAGGAAACATGTACGCTTTGTCTCCATGGCTACTCCTTACCGGAACACTTGGGCAGGGTCTCTTGCTCGGAGGCGATGCTTTGCTTGTTCCATCACAATTAATTTCATCTCTCGCTAAATGCTTTAGCACAATGCACTTTTTCAGGGGATAGTTCCTAAAAAGACACATAGAAGAGAACAACAATAATAAAAATGGACTAATGATAATGGACTGATGATGGGTTAAGGAATGTGAGCGTTTCTAGAAATGCCCCGCATTTCACGATTGTGCATGTGTGCTCATTAGGCTTTAAGCGCAGATCCTGCAAAGGGGCGGGACATGGCAGGTTGCGTACTGCGAGTATGCAAGGCTGGGCGGAGGAAAGGATTTAAATTGTACAGGGGGGGGCTGGGTTAAACCCTTACGTACTAAATGGATTTCCATTTACCTAGGGACGGCCCGGAAATATTAAGGAAGGGTCCCTGCTGTAAACAGACACCCATGCGGGTGAGAAGAGGCTGCTCCCCTTGTACATACAGGCTTATGGTAGGGCATAAACACCCCCTTACTATTATAATTACATAGATCCTCCCTCACACAAGCCACCTTGTTATTTTCCTTACGCTCCTGGGTGTCTTTGCATATCCAGAAGTTTTATAGATTATAAAACCGTTTGATATATTCTCTCAGGAGGACGGGCCTGTGTAATGATTGTTTCCTTACTTTTCTGCACACTTCTTCAGTGCCTCATCTGCAATCAGCTTCAGGTTAATCAGTTTGTCCCCACGAAAGAAGCCATCTGTAGAGGAAACAGCCGTTATAACCCCTTCCTGCGTCTCTCAGTACAGGGCTGAGCTCATGTAAAGAACCGAACACCGTATAGGTGCAAGGTAATATAAATAGATGATTGGGCCCCAAAGCACGGTATACAACAGTCAGTTAGGATGTGTCTAGAATAATGTTAATGCAGGGTGGGATTTGATTGGTTAAGTTTAGTGATATTCGGGCAGGTGACCTAGGTTATAAATTGTTACTGTTAGCTGTATTTTCCCTCTCTTTTGGGGGATTTGGGTTGGGGGAGGTTTGGGTGGTGGGAGTATCTTGTTGATGACAAATTGTTGTTGCTTTAAATATCCTGAGGTGACACCCACCTGCTATTTGCCACCTATGTCAACCCTAAATATTATAGTCTAATTAAAAAAATTCTATTTCAATTAATAAACCTTTTTAAAATCCAATTAAGTTGTCCAAGTGTTTATTTGTATGATTATTGGATGCTGTGAGGTGGGGTCATCAATCGATGATCGTTTATGGCTATTATTGGGTTGTTCACTCAAACACCAATATAAACATTTTTATGAAAAGGTATCAAAAATCGCTGTACTTCTTGGAAGCAAACATAGCTGAATGGTAGTAGTAGTAGAAGAATAACTTAATACTCAGCACTAATACTGAACAATTTAGTATGATTTGATGTACAAAAAAAAAATCTAAAAACAAAACAACATCAGGTGGATCTATGGGGAAGGGACAACTGCACAACTGGGGGGTGGGTGGAAGGTGGATATTCCGCACATGGTTGTAGGATCTGTTTTACAGCCACTTCTGTTCCACTGCCAAAACACGCCCCATCTCCCCACAGGTGGGGCTACATGCATTGCCAGTCAAAAGAAGACCATGCACAGTCCCTTCTATTGCAGGATGACATTGGAGTAGAGACCTCTTCCTGTTCATCCTTTACCCATTCAGAGAGAAGAGTGTGTGACCAGCCAATAGGAGTGAAGGGGGTGGATGCAATCAACGTGTTCTATAAAGAATAATGCTGGATGGGCCATGAGGTTTATGGCCAGGACCGGTTTGTTAAATGTAGAAAAGGCAGTTTAAACACGTTATTTAGATCATTTAGTCTCCATAAATGATCTGACTGTTAATGGGTCGATACTATAAGGATTGGTGAAGAGTGGTGAGAAGAGAGCCCAGCATGTCTGTGTGTAGACTCACGTACAAACCAGAATAGCAGAGAAATAACTAGTAACCTCTACCACTTGGGAGTGTTCAGTAATTGTTTGACAAAATGCAAACTGCATCCTAAGATTGGCTCAACTACAAATAATTCCACCTAGAATGTTACCATAAAGGGTTCTTCATGCCATATCAATACATTTATATAATCTGCCATATCAATACATTTATCTAATCTGATCTCCTCACACACACATTAGTACTTAATAACCCAAACTCACCTGCGGTGATGAGGAGGGAACAGTGGGAGTCCAAGATTCGCTCACACAGAGACTCTGCAGAAAACCCTGCGAACTGACACAAGAACACGCCATGTTCACCAAAGGAAAATGAGGTTAAAGTGCAGCTTGTAGATGAAATGACTCAGCTCCCAAAATACGTCCTCACAAACACTGTACAAATAAAACTGGATTACATGAGAGACTATGAATGCCGACGCAGTTATTTGCAAAAGGGCAAGTCAAAAACCTTCATTGTTTTTGCCTGGGAATGATCACACAGCCAACATTTTTTAAACTGAATGAATGCCATGGGCAAAGACCAGATCCGTATGCCAGCACATGTCTACTCAGACTATCCCCATGCAGGCTCAAGCTTGTGAGGGCTACTCTGCAATGTAATACTGCCACACTGCAAAAATAGACAAGGGCCCCTCCACACTTAATAATGACAGCTAAGTTACGCATGCTGCAGATGTTACGCATCGTAACTTGTTCATAACTCCGTACGAAAGGGCGTTACTTCCCTACGCAAGCTGAAAATACACCTTGTGGGTTGGGGGGAGGCATTTAGATTGTACAGTAAGGGCTGGGTTAGGCAGTTACATACGACAAGCTGATTCATGCAAACAGAGATACGCAAGGAAAAGTTAAGGTAGGGTTTTAAACATGTAAATCAGCAAAGTTACATGTGTGTGAGGGGAGTGCTGGGAGGAGGACATTATACTTAGTAGTGTGTAACTACACGCATGCGTACGTAAAACGACCTGGAAAAAGTCTGGATCAGTCCCAATTATATTACTGGTGCATTAGATATCAATAACATGCACCAGGGTCTTGCCGGGGTGGGGCGGCATCTGCCCCCTATAATTTTGGGCTAGTAGGTTGTCTGCTTCTGTTTTTAGAGCAGGCTCTCAAGAAAGTTATGCCTCCAAGCTAAAATGTGCCGCCGCTCCCCCTAGTGGGCATGTCACAGATGAACAGTGTGGACACTATACCACTGTATTCTGATTCGCTATTATGTATTCATGGCAGGAGGACCTTACGTCGATGGCAGGAGGACCATGCTCTCTGTGCTCTATACACAATGTTTTACTCCAGTAACACAACTCACCACTATAGAGTGAACAGCTCCAATTCGTGCACATGCCAACATTGCCACCACTAGCTCTACAACCATGGGCATGTAAATGGACACACGGTCCCCCTTCTTCACACCTAAAAGAACAGCGTTATTTCTCAGAGGTTCTAACACATGAATTATATATACAACACATTCCAAATGTAATGGCTATACATAGAGTATAGAGTACAGCAAAGAATATCTACACGTCCTACACACTACACTTACAGAGACTTTGGGCTGTTCTCCCGATATCCCGGGAGAGCCGGCAAATCTCCTGCATGCCCCGACACCCAAACAATCACCTGTGTAATCCCTAGAGTTACTAGGGATGAGCGGGACTTGATGATGTCATCAAGTCCCGCCCCTACCCTTTAACAACAGAGATCACACTTGATTGACAGAGGGTGGGGCTTAATGACATGATTTGCATAAGTAGCATAATTAAGCCCCACCCCCTCACAGTAATCTATGGCTCTGGGAGAACCCAGAGGGAAGCTTTCAATAGTCAGCAACCCTGATTTTACATAGATTTTCTAGGTGTTTCTATTATACAATTGCCTAATGAAGGTAGAGGCAGTTTAAGTAAATGGTAATTGTAAAGGCATATCTATTCATGATATAAACCAAGAGCAAAATTAACTCATATTCAGCAATAAAAGCTTAGAGGGTCAGTGCACAGTATAATATGTTTTGCTTCTGAAGCTAATAACCAGTTGTGATTGTGGAGGCGTCATTTACATGCAGTATAAGGATAGAGATGTGGTATACCTTGGTCACGGAGAACGTTGGCAAACTGGCACACCTTCCTCAAAAGTTCAGCATATGTGATGGAGGTGGATTCGCCAGGCTCATTTCCTTCCCTGCAAGATTAGTCAGACATTTACATTAACTGCACAAGCAAATCTCCAGCATTATTAAATAAATATGAGAGGAGAAGCGATTCCTTCTCAAACGTGTCAATATTACTGCTGAAGCCTGGCCCGAATTTTACAAACCTATAGAGCCTTTCATCCCTCCTATAAAATATCACACCCTACACCATTCAACCAACTGCAAATACTCCCGCATCAGTTCTTATAGTGCCATATTAAGGTTAGGTTAAAGCTTTACTGTGATCGAAACCCAAGCAGCAGATGTTAAAGGACTATCAATGCATCCTTGTTCCATCTTAACCTCTCATGCTGGCACCGACAAACATGACACAAGTGCATGCAAAATTATGAAAGTGAAGTCTGGATCAGCATACATCAGGGGGAAACCTTATATTGTACTAAGAGGGAACATCCACTCGTGATTGAGACACAGGGCTGGATCCAGACTTAAGTAAGTGCCTTGAAATTAGTTACTCCTGGGCTAAACCATGTTGGTTTCAGGGGGAGTCAAGTTAATTGTATTCTTTGCATGCAGGGATATATCTTTGAATTGCTTACTGCACACAGATACTGACCAGCTTTACTATCACACTGTTATTTAGACTTGGGATAGGAAACATCACCTCTCAACTCTAATACTGTTTGCAACAGATGAAATATGACTCCCCTGCAATCAACATGGTTTAGCCCAGGAGTGACTCATTTTAAGCACTTACTTAAGTCTGGATCCAGGCCACAGTCCCTCTCCTGGAAAGCATAACAAATGTCATTACTCTTTAGTCTAAGTGAGACGCAATGCATTTTGGGTAGTGTTCCGATGAATGATACATGAAAACTGGGAGGGATTCAGATCTCTGGATTTAGATCTAAAGGTTTATAATAAACATTAAATCATGCATAGTATGTATATACAACAAACCATTTTACTATTCACAACATAATATATAGTATAGATATCCTGCGGACACAATAGAAAACTCACCGGAGTCACGCAGAAACTGGCTATATTGCATTACAGCGCATGCTTGAACAAGAGGTTTCCGGGACGACCTACCATATGTAGAGCGTGCACGCATGGTGGTGGGGGATGTATGGTAATCAGACAGTAATGGCTTAGTTAATTCCACTGCCACTGCATACATGTGTAGCAGCAGCAAAAGGTCCAGTGCGTGTGTGTGTAATATATATATATATATATATATACACACACACACACATACACACAATCATCTCAGGAACAAGAAAACAAGAATATTACATGTACACAAGTCACGTGATAAAATCTGGTCCTAACTAAAATGTGCAGGACTACACTTGCTTGTTGCAATGGGTAAACATCACAATCTATTATGTATACAGTCTTCAAACAGCATGCAAGGACATATAGTTTTTACTATATACAACTGTAACAGTACATTTGTATTGTGAATAAACAAAGCATCTTACTATGTTCTAGTAGAAAAGAAACTATCTTTACGTGACACTCAATGTTCATTTTACATAGCAATTTACAGTTGAACTAGGAAACATCGCTTCAACTCCTCAAGATTAGGAAAACATGGAGGAAAAGGAAGTCAGTGCGGTTACAAGTATTGTGAAAGCAGAAAAAGAGGCCTTTACAGAACATAACTAAGCTCAACCCTGGTCAGAACCTCTTCACTTCCATTGTGAGATTTTTTTTAGATATATCAGAAAAATCAGGAGATATAATAACATGATAGAGCGTGACTGGAAGGTGGTATAGTAACATGATAGAGTGTGACTGGAAGGTGGTATAGTAACATGATAGAGTGTGACTAGAGGGGGCAGGGTTGCTGCAGACACTCTAAATAATCATTTTTATTCAGTATTCCAAAAGATAGAGAGGGGAATGGAAAGAATTCTGATACAAATAAGTCCAAACCCTGGACCCAGAGTTAAGGTCCGGATTCACAGTTATGTAGTTTTTGTCTTACGTGCGTTGTTTTAAGAATTGAGCATACCATTTTTTGCACGTAGATTGCGTAAGCGCGGTCTAAAGACCTACGTACAGAAATGGTACGTAGATAGCGTAAATAACATGTATAGTAACTCCATTCTTAAAACAAATGTATGTAAGACGAAAACTACGTAACTGTGAATCCGGACCTAAATCCGTACGTTAGCCTCTGTTGCGCTCCCCCTGATTTCCTTACATGCTGATGATGGATCCATGCCCACGATCATATATTAAGTATTCTGCATGGAAACACTTCCTTGCGGGATACTGACTTGTATATAAGGGCTTAGCCAAACCCTTACTGTACAATTTAAATGCCAATACCCACCATGTGTATCTTATGTGCAAAGAATGATCTCTGTACAGAACCAGCAACGCTGCATCATTCCGTTAATGATTTTACCAGTAAACCTACACTAAATAGGTTTCATTGCATTGTGGAGTCTAGGGCTATTTGTATTGCTGTTAGTGGTGTGTTTTAGCAAGAAGATTACATATTAGAAATATACTAATGACCGTAATATACAGATATTGGACCGGATCCACACCTCATAACAATTGCCCACTTACACACACAAGACGCCCGCACAGACGGAAAACGGTCAGTATAATGTTTGCTTGTGCTGTTATAACAGGACAATTACTCATCGTCTCAGTTTGTGTGGCAGATTTGGAAAGTAACAACTGTGATGTCCTGGTGACCAGTCAATATTTCAGGGTTCTCCAGGGTGTGTGTGAGTTAAGCAGGGTACACACTGGGGATTTTCAGCAGATAATTACACATTGGTAAGATATCTGGTGGAACAGTCTTTTGATTGCGTGACTGGAAAGATTATCTGCTGAAAAAAACCCACCCTTAGTTATCATTTGGACGGTTACATAGCAGCCATGCAATCAGTGGGTATAAAAACAATGCAAAAAATACCTGTTACCCATGGTTACGCTCAAAGGGCCTGATCCAGACCTACGCTGGCTGGCGTTAAGACGCCGATGGAAACCGTAGCTTCAGCGTAGTAACGCTGGAGGGGGTGTCCCCGAGCGTTACTACTCTGAGGTAAGTGCAAGGAGGCGGGGGGAGGCATTATTGTACTAACCCCACTGTCCCAGCGTAGTTACACTCTCTTACGCCGGCTGAAGTTAGGGTAGCCTTCAGTCGGCGTAAGGGAGTGTAAATACAATAGGGCAGGGGGAGTGTCAGGGGGAGTCCACGATGTAACTCTGAGCGTTCGTACGCTCAGCGCTACATCGTAGGTCTGGATCAGGCCCAAAGAAACGATCCCATTTAGACAACTAGGGAATTGATTCCCCTCTTGGCGGGATCCAACCACCTTAGGGTTCTAGACCACACTAACGGTGGTATTACCATCTCTTCCCCATCCCCTCCCCCTTTATCCCTTCTGTTTCCTATCCTCCCTTTGTCCCCCTTATATTGTTTCTATTTAGCTATTTTGCATGCAGCGCAGACTGCTTGTTAAACCTATTGATTATTACGCTTGTTGTTACAACATTATAATATTATAAAACTGCAATCTAATCTGCTATGTACAATCTTTTGACATTGTTTGTTTTTGCCTGGAATACCAACAAACAATATTTACACAAAAAACAATGCAAAAAAAAAACAAACCAATAAAATAAATGGAAATTGCTGAATTCAAAGAAATAGCTCTAGATCCGTGAAGCATTTAGGGGACAGACTGCCAATAGGTACCACATTAACACCCACCCCCTCCTAAAGCAGGCTACCCTTCTGAGACACAGATCCTTGATGCCGCAGGCTGCCCTAAATCTAAGGGGAAAGATGGCACTGCTACAGCCAATAATAATCTGGAGACTGCTGGTTGTGGAACTACCTTTATATATGAATATGTGGGGGCCTTTTATATTCCTAAACTTGTGGTGTACACAACAGATATTTCTAAACACACTACAGCCTCTGCTGCCAGGGGCTAAACAACAGTAGTACATGTCCAGATGATAAAAACACAGAACAAACACACTCTACCTGGTAGCTATAAAATATACAGGATACTGAAGTAAACTATAATTAGCCATTTACAATGTGTAACAGAATAGAATATAATTAAAGGTCATCAAGTTATTGTGCTATGCTCGGCTCATTACAATGCTGCTGGACCTCCCAGTTGGCAATTCTGTGCTGGTATGTTACAGAGCTCCAGAGAACCATCTATTTCCACAATGTCATTACATCTGCTGGAGGCCTGCAGACTGCGCTGATTAAATCAAAGCATGGCGTCACTGTCTGTCAGATGGATTGCGCTACATTTAACTAAATGATAAATTGCAGCAACAGTTGTTCCTATTAGGATGATTCATTTACTACCATGGGCAGGTAAGTCAAGGAAAGATATCCAAACCTCTTGAAATGTTCATTTTGATTTCATCTTTTAGACAATATAGGAAAAAAAAACATGGAAACCATGAAGGAAACAGTGGTAATTACATACAGCAAAGCCCTTAAAGGACAATTCTTCTCAAAATTCTAAAGGTTACAGAAACATTGATATCATAAGGCTGGATCCAGACTTAAGTAAGTGCTTGAAATGAGTTACTCCTGGGCTAAACCATGTTGATTGCAGGGGAGTCATATTTCACCTGTTGCAAACAGTATTAGAGTTGACCGGTGATGTTTCCTATCCCAAGTCTAAACAACAGTGTGATAGTAAAGCTGGTCAGTATCTGTGTGCAGTAAGCAATTCAAAGATATATCCCTGCATGCAAAGAATACAATTAACTTGGCTCCCCCTGCAATCAACATGGTTTAGCCCAGGAGTAACTCATTTCAAGCATTTAATTAAGTCTGGATCCAGCCTACAGACAGTACAAAAAAAAAGGCTACTTACCAATAGAATGCCACTTTGTCACCAAGCTTCTTCTCTAGAATATTTCTGTCCAGTACATTGTAGCATATATTGGTGACAGCCCCTTTCATCCATTTAATAAATATCTTCCCTTTAGTGACATCAAAATTGTATTGCAGAAATGGCTGGGGAGGAGGCACCTTCCAGTAGAAGTCATTTGCAATTTCACCCCAGAATTCTGTAGGAAGAAAATAAAGTAATATTCACGTTTATATCCTTTGTTCATTTAAACTAGGCCTAGACAACTGGTGGCACTCTAGGTGTAGAGAAACTACAACCCCCAGCATGCTTTGCCAGGTATCAGCTATGCCTATGCTGTTGGAATATGCCGGGAGTTGAAGTTTTACAGTGCTTGTTTAGCCACAGTTTAATAATGGAGGTCTTACAAATCTTAAAAACAACTGGCTGCCTGTGACAGAACGTGTTATTATTAGGTCTGACAGACTGTAAATGCTAGGAGTGAATTAACATTAACCATTTACCATGGATTTTCTAGGATGACTAAATTGTGAGTGAGGAGGTATAAGAGGTTGATAAGATCCCTCCCAAGCCTAAATAATGTCTATACCGATCAGGTTCCACCCCATAACACATGCACAAGCGATGACTTCCATGACCATCCTCAGGCTCTGCTTCGTAATAAAAGGCGTAGTTCATCGCTCCAGTGATTTGATCGCTTTCCGGCAACAAAATGACGACTGCTGTCAGTTTTCAGCAGTTTCCATCGAGCGTCATTACCGTGACAGGTATGTCTTTGAAGATTCAATGGCGACAGATACTATTTTCTTCATCCTAGTCCTAATCTTCCCCTTCTCGCACCCTTACATTAACCCTCCTTTAAACCTAACCATCCTCATCCCATAGCCTAACCTTAACCTGCCCCTCTCCATAGTCTAAACCTAACCATCCCCGCCCTGCAACCTAACCTTCACCTCTCCGCAGCCTAACACTAAATATCATCTCCTAGCAGCCTTACCTGAACGGCATTGGAAATGTGTATACCTTGATGAAATAGGTACATCGTTGTACCTGTTCCGAGATGGTGCACCCGCAATAACATGCCTAATAAACTGGTTTCATAGATAGAAAAACTTGTTACACGTGGACTATTTTGGAGAACTGAAACAAGCACCCAGCTGCCACTCTCTCATGTCACCTCAGCCTCTTGCCAATGTCCTCTGACTCTCCAATCATTCGTCTGAGAAAAGCAAACATCTAGAGACCCAGAGGAGCAGTTGCATTTCAATTAAGTTAATCTTTCCATAATGTTGTAGCCAATATTGGAAGTGAATGAATATAATAGGTGCATTTATCCACATTAAGGGGCCCAGTATCCCCAGAGACCACTGCACAACACTGCTACATAAATGCCAGCAACTAACCCCCATCTGTCCTATGCAGCCATCACCTGAGACACAAATAAATGCTAATCAAGTGAGTATAAAGAGGTATATAAGAGATATTATATGTCATATACTCCATATTTACATTAAAATTCACTATAGATTCAGGCCAGGTACAACCACTAGGCAGGCCTAAGAGCCAGAGCCACCAATACTGTTGGCTGCAGAACACACAAGCCACCATCACTCAGCTTATCCCCTGCTACAGCTTGTGTGTTCAGATGTGGAAGCTCAGTTGATTCCCTATAGCACCACTTACTTATACTGCACTGCATAGCCAATCATCTGTCAGGGATATGATAGCTGGTGGGGAGGGGGCATCAGAGTGCAGTAAATAAAGCTGATTGGGCCCCCTGTGGATTGGGCCATGGTTTAAATTTCCTAGGGGCAGTACTGGTACTGAGCGTATGCACCTATATAAAACAAGGCTGAAACACTTTGCTGGTACTAGAAGTGTACAGCTCCAGAGGTAAACCTATTTAATGAGAAGATGTATGATTCTCTCAAGGACTGTATTAGATCCATGTGGAGCCATTCATTTTCCTGACACATTAGATTTGGATAACGCCAGAGCTCCCGTTATTTACAGCCCTGACGTCTGACACGGGATAAAATAGGAAAAATAAACCAATATTGATTGATGACTGGTGTAATCTGTAAATGAAAACACAGACTGTAAAAGGTTTTTATGTTCCTATTCACTCAGCCTCATTCATTTTAATACTATGATCTCTGATCTGGAGGGATATACAATAACACCAGTCTTGCCAGTTTGTGTTTCTTTACTTCCTTACGGTAATAAAAATATAATAATCATAAAAACCTGTTAGCAATAAAAGATAGTAATGTGTACTGCTACATAAATGATCAGTCATTTAGTGACAAAATATTCTCTGTACAGCTCTGAGGAAACGTTGGCACTATATAAATCGGTTGCAATCTCCGGTCCGATGGTCCGCTTTGCGAAATAGAGACAGCCGAAAGTTCTTTTCAGCTGTCTCTATTTCGAATAGGGGGCCATTTTAGAAATTGTTTTTATGAATGGGTGAGTGTGCCGATCGACATATTTGCTTGTTCATTCTCGCAGACCCGCCACTGACAGCTCCGGAGAGGTGAGAAACTTCTCCGGGGCATTTTAGTATTAGGGGGGCTTAGGGTCAGACTGCTGGGAGGGGGTCTTAGGGTAAAGCTATAGAGAAGGGAGTATTAGGGTCAGGCTGCAGGGAAGGGAGGGTTAAGGTCAGGCTTAGGGAAGGGTTGGGGTTAGTTTAGCCGCTCACCTTTCGGAGCACCGAACACGATCGAATGCTGTGCCTCTTCGACATAAGCAAGCCATATCTCAGCCAGTTCGAAACTGACTGGGAGAGAACGGCCCTATTTCGATAGGGTGTGAGTGTGGTTTTTTTGTGGGGACCCACAACCATATAAATAGATTAGCAAAAAAAAAAACACTTCCAGTGTTCTACTTTCAACATTTTCAACATTTTCTGGTCTATATCAGATCCTATTGTGATAATTCATCAACTTCATTTGGGAGATATTTATTGCAGATTCTTTCAATTTGATTGGTTTGTGGCATAACTTTGTTTTTTGGTAACTTACTATTTAGAGTAATCACCTCAGCATTTAAGGTCTTGTATTTAAACTTGCAAATTGCTTGTTTTATTTATTTTATTGTATCTGTTTTGCTTTCATTAATTAGTTAATTAATCTCTATATTTTTACTCAAAGCGCTCCCATTTCTTTATTACTATATAAATAAATGATAAGGGCAGCGTGGTGACTCAGAGTTAACACTTATCGTGCCTCATAGTAGCTTAAGTCATAAGTTAGATTCTTAGAGAATGCCTTAGACCAGTGTTTCTCAACCTCAGGCCTCAGGACCCCCTAACAGTGTATGTTTTCCAGGTGTCACTGCTGGAGCACAGGTGTGTTCATTACTAACTGTCACATTTTAAAAGCTCCACAGGTGCTGCTCATTAGATGATAACCATATTAATAGTTTTGTCTCTGGGCAATTAGAGACTCACTGTGCGTTCCCTTATATGTACCCAGCTCCCAGTTTCTCTATCTTGGTGCTGGCTGCATTTGTATTTTGCTGCTCATTAGATCACTTGTGACTCTTTAAGGAAACCTAGAAAATATGGACTGTTAGGGGGTCCTGAGGACCGAGGTTGAGAAACACTGCCTTAGACTGAGTAGAGGCTGATATGAATGATTATTTAAAAATTGTAAAGCAGTAATAGCGGGTCCAGCTCGGTCCCATTCCCTCCTACCTATCACACAGTTCAGTAAGAACATTTCACACACTATATACAGTTCCCATGGAAATATACCCATTGTGCTTACTGGAAGCATGTCCATGAATTCTCTGAAGCCGTGCTGCACGACACAGTACAACAAGGCCCAGCGTTTTGGCTCCTCTCTCTGACGCCTATGCCTATTAAATCTTATAAAACACCTAAACAATGCGGCAAAACGGCCTTACCCCTTAGGAGGAAAAGCTCTACTCCCCCTTCCAGGAAACTCTGGGTCAACTGGTACATGTCAATAGAAGAGATGGTTAAGACTACTCAAGAACAATGCCAGGGGTACACGTTGGTCTGGTAACTTTGGTTAGAATAAAAAAAAAACCCTTATACTCATCTCTGAAGGGACAACCCGCAGCTGAACACCCTCCCGAAAAAATTTGATAGCGGTGAATATAATTGGTGTACATGGTCGGTGAACCTTTGCAGAATGGCAGTATGTAATGGTTTACAATGTCTGTATACTTTTCTTTTGTCAACTGCTCTTGTTCGCTTATACACTACCTTGTACTACTTGTATTGCTTTATACTTGAAAATAAAAAATATATAATAATGTAGCATTTCAGCATGGCTACTTTTTTGGAGAACACTTACAAAACTAAATCAGAAGCTCAGGAGTCTATGGAAAGAACCTAGTATAAGGCCAACTTGTACTCTGATCATTGCGTAAAACTTAGCCAAAAATGGAAAGCTTTTATTGGTTGAATGTGATAATATGGAAGTTATGTCATTTTTCTAAACAACGTAGCCTTATTCAAGCCATCTAAGGTAACAAGAAACTATTAATATTAAAAAAGTTATTGTACACACTCTTCCAGCCAACATTAATAGAAAAATGTAATTAACTTTGTTGAAAAAAAAAAAAAATTATATATATATCCATTGTATACATACACATGGGATTGAGAACATAGAAGTCTCCATTAAGTAAACGCATTAATTTAATTTCATTAGTGCAAATTATACACTTGTGAAATATAAAGGTAGTTGTAGCTAGGTACAAAAAATAAGCACATATTAAGTAGCTGAGAAATGTATTTCTATATTGCTTTCAACTATATATAAAGTGTCACACAGATGTTCATATATGCACTGCACACTCTCTGGGAGGTTGAATTTATAGCTTTTCTAATTAGCTGGTTTCTTAGCATTAGCAGTAATCACATAGGGATACAGGTTATCTAGAATTGCTGGCATGTGCACTGGGTTACATAGCCACTATATTAAGTGTGTACAAGCAATCTGTTCATTATGTCATCTGCTATGTAGTATCCAATGATTCTAAATAGTTCATGAAAAAACAAACTGCTCATTGTAATTGTAATTCAATTTTGCTTTAGTTATTTATAACATTCCGTTTGTGGCAATTATTAGCCATATTTGTGAAAGGAATAATTAGAACATGTGATCCAAGGTTTACTAAGGCCAAAAAAAGCTCATATTTTCTATTGGATCCTAAACAAGGTATAGAAAATCTTTTCCCATTCAATTGTTTCTGCACTTTCTCACTTTAATGAAGAACAAACATTAAAAATTTGGACAAATAAGGGGATCGCTCACTAACTGCTAGTTATATTGCAAGTCTATTCTCTATAACTGAATTAGAGTCAATGGTCTCATTAGTATGACAGCAAAGGTTGTTTATCTAAATTACTTGTGTACATTCATAAAGCTCTACACCGGAGCGATTATCAGCCCGATCTTGCAATTATTGTGTTATTGGCAGAATTATTGTTCAAGTTTATGGTAAAGATTTTTTTAGACAATCATTCAATAATTGTCCAAGAACCCCTTTTGAACGCTCTGGAACTGTGATATCAGGCACTGGTCACAAAAACACAGTGAGGACAGTGAGCTGCCGCTGGGGCCCCTCTGAACCACGAGGCCCGTCACAAGTGTCCCCCTAGTCCCCCCCTGTCGCCGGGCCTGGTTATCAGCAGAATTATTGTTCAAGTTTATGGTAAAGATTTTTTTCAACGATCATCCAATAATTGTCCAAGAACCCCTTTTGAACGACTATTTGATCTTTTGACATGTTTGATTTAAATTGGGCCAAAGCAGACGATAAAATGTAAAATCAGTGTATGGGCATTTCACCATAATCATTAAATCTTCGCCGATATTACGAGAAATAAAAATTATCAGCAGGTAAATGGGCAAATGTGATTTTTTTAGGGATGATAAAAGTGGATGAGAAATCTGAGGTTTTGAGGTTTTTTTTTTACATTTTCTGATTATTATCGACTAAAAATAGTCTAGTGTATGGTGTCAATATCGTTGGGGACACTAGCGGATATTTCATGCTATTTTCGATAATTGCTCTAGTGTCTTGCCAGCTTAGGTGTACTTGTATCCCAAACATCATAGTAAAAGCTATTTGAGAGATTTGTGAGATAAAACAGAAAGCAGCCAATCAACTCATTCGAAACCAGTGACATCACTGAGGCACATAACTGAAGTCACCGGATTCTTTTAATTAATAAACTGCATTCTCATGATTTGTTCAACACACAAAATGATCTCCCACATTATATACATTTTTTATTTCTCTCTGGCAGACAATTACCATATTATGCCGGTTTAAGCAAAACAACTGATAACATTATTTCAAAAGACAAGATTCAGTGTTGACGGAAGTAAATTATAACCCTTTATGCTGTATTTTGGGGCATTTCTTTTTTTACTAATACTGGCAATACACTGAAACATCATATTTCCAATCAACAGATCACATAGCAGATTCTAACCATTTTGAAATGACTCCACACACTGGTCAGATTTATCTGCCAGATTTTAAAGTTTTACTTTGCTGGGTAATAAGACCTGTTAAACAGTAATCCGACAGATCAAAACATCCGTACCACAAAATCTTTCATGCCCACACACCAAAAGATAATTGTTTAGAATGGTCTGTTGATCTTCCCACTTATGTCTTGGAGCATATTCAATACTGCACAGTCACACCCTTGAAAAATCAATGATACACATTTACATATGTCATATTTTTCAGTATATGGTTCACTCACCGCTGGGCTCCCGCACCGATCTCTCGTACATTTCCTTGTATTTCTGAAACGATGGGATATGCGCTGTTGCACACACCTCCGGGGCAGGAGGATACACATCAGTTGAGGACATGACAGCTATGCAACAGTTATGAATACTAACAATGTAAAATATACAAAAACAATAGACTGTTTCAAGTAGAAAAATAGACTCCACCCAATAATCCAAAGTGCGATGTGAATGACTAACACTAAAATATTATTTAAAAAAAATATATATGTATACTACTGCATTTGTAATTTACACAAATAATCGTTGCATAGCATAAAAATATTTAACTTTTGCTAATCAAGCTTAAATCTGCAGAAAATGAACATCTGCAAAACAATTACAAAAACTGAACAGTTCAACAACACAACAGCAATATCTAAATAAACGTATGTGCAAAGAGGGAGATGCAAGACACATGTACCGAGACAACAGCAGCCCTACCGAGATGTGAAACTACACTGCAGCAATAACGATCACACTTCCGAATGCACAAAGTAAATATTCTAAAGATCAGGAAATCCTACTCAGATGCAGAATAACAAATCAACAGGTATAACATCAACACCACAAGAACTTGTCTAAAAGAGACCCAGTTGTCGAAGGTGCAAGCATATGCTTCTACCAGTAATACTGAGAAGAATAACACAGGAGCCGATCAAAAAGCATCAAAAATTGAAGTTTCATTTAGTAAGCTGAAGATCAGGAGAATAATGCAATGCAGGGAGGCGTGGGAGCTGCAGTCCTCTGGTGACAGTGTCCTCTGAGAAGGACCTGTTGTCACAGCAGGCTGCACAGAGGAGGTTTGAAAAGTCCTTCCTCATGTGCAAAGCTGACCCTACAGAGGAGGGACTACAGGGGTGCAGCCGTAAGACACAGGGAGAAGGGACTGCAAGGTGCCTCCTGCTGTCTGGAGGAGCACACAGCCCTAGACAAAGTATCCTTGCAGATAGAATATACTGTGCCAGGCAGGTTCTCACATACAGCTAGCTGTTCAGTACATGGTGTCTCCTGTGAGCCCTGGCACGTGGTTTTTTTTATTTTTAAAGCCGCACAAACACGTAGGGGAGGGCTGACATATTTTATCCTGGTGGGTAAGAGGGTGCCTGGCAATATTCATCAATCAGTATTAATAATCAATTCATTTTGCTTTCTACTACAGCAATACATGTTTTAGCATTACAGACAACAGGATAACATTTACCATTGGACACCTAGGACCAGCCAGCAAATGTATTATCACATGTGTCAGCAATTAAGAGGCAGGTTTAGTGATTGGCCTGCGATCAGATCGCCAAGTAAAAGAAGCAGAAGGATTTCTAGGCATCAGTGTGTTCACACTTTAACCACTCACACTGATAGATAATAGACAGGTGATAGACCAGGGTTGCAGACTTTTCATAGTTGTCCTCTAGGAGATCCCAGAGGGAAGACATGGATGCCTGTAAAGGGCCGGGGCTTAATTATGTTATTTATGCCAATCATGCCAGAAGCCCCGCCCTCTGGCTATCAATATCCTTTTTCTTAGGTTTACTAGGGATGGGGGCGGGGCTTGATGATGCAAATTGCGTCCTTGCCGGAAGGGCAGGACCTAAGGCCATGGTCTGCATGAAACCACAGCTTCAAGCCCTCTGCAGGATATTTGCCAGCTCTCCTGGGATACTGCGAGAACTGCCTGACTTTTGGAGTCTCTCTATTTAGGGAGAGAGGGAGAGTCTGCAACTACATAATAGACTTTTTACAGCTAGGGCCTAGTTTAGCATTCTATCTCAAAAAATAGGGAGTAGTGTCATTCCTCTTTCACAAAATTCTCTCTCTCTCTCTCTCTTTCACCACAGGGTAACCGGGGTGGTTTTATTTATATATGTATATATATATATATATATATATATATATATATGTATACATACACAAATCCTGGCACTCTCAAATAGTCATATGCTGGTAAAAATCAATATTACCCCCGTTGCCATCTCACCAATACTTGTTAGTATTCATTGATAAATATAGCAGAAGAAGCGGCACTCAGAGGTTTTGAAAAAAATACAAATACTCAGAACTTGGTCCGACGTTTCAGTTTTACTAAACTTTCTTCAAGGACAGATTATGCAACAAACATGAACATAGAAAACCTTATATAGCTTACCTTCCTGTGGTAAACTACCTCCCACCATCCCCACACGTGCAGGAGAGCGCGCTACACACCCGCGCACCGCCTCCAACAAACCGGAAGTGCGTGTGACGGGACGCGCCTCCTGTTGTCATGGAGATACCCAGTGTAAACAAACAACGTGAACAAATTAAAATCAACATAGTTACAAAGCATCGTATGCCTAAACCAACAGAAGAGCATAGATTTATGCAATGCCCTAACTCAAGGGACTGGGAGAGAACTATAAGGAGAGGGGCAAGTAATGCAG
>WWET01000914.1:58466-77540 GCA_011038615.1 Limnodynastes dumerilii | reverse complement strand
ACATACATTATATACACATAGCAAGTATTTTCACCCAATATTTATATGTACAGAATATTTCTAGTGACAAGGGCAGGCTGTGTTTTCAATTGCTTAAGGCAATTTTTTTGCTGTCTCCCAGATGCTTTCAGTGAACGCTAAATAACACAATCTTAAAATCAACCAATGACATGTTTTCAAACATTGCTTACACTTTGGTCAGCTGCTTCATTGGCCAGTGCCCAAAGCCAGTATTGCGGCAGCTTTACAGCTAAGTACTTTTGTTTCAAGAAGCACTACAGAAATGTTGTAGTAAATTTTATTTATTATAAACTGTACATTTGTTTCACTGCTTTATAAATAAATACCTATTCTACCTCTTGTTATTCTGATTGGAGAAAAAGTTGATTTTTGAATAAACTTTATAGATCCACTTTTGCAGCCAGACAGTGACAGGGTCATTATGACCTAATGTGGTGAATAGCATTCAATGTTTCTGGTGAGGCAATAAGGGCTGAATAACCAACGTGTGCATTAAGAGAAGTTTGGCTTCAAAAATGGACATAAAGCTGTCCAATCTTAGAAAAGGCCAAACTAGTTAATTTAAGTGTAAAATATTAGTGAGGTGTGTCCTTGTAACACAAAAGTAGATCATCGGAGTATAGTAATAGGTAGTCTACATACATAATCCAGTCAGCAGTGTATGTAAACCTACCAATTTAAGGTACTCATATCACCAAGGAGTTAAGTGCTATGCTAACATCCAGCAGGGCAGTGAAATAAGGTCCTTTATATAAAGTACATTAAGTTTGCAATCCTATGTACAAAAACTATGGTATATATATGCATCTAATTTTGTGTGTTTCAATGTCCCTCCTCATGACCGCAGATTTACAGTGGTTGCTGGGAAGTGAACTGCATCATGGGAGAGGAGAATAAACAGGACACGTTCAGTTGCACCCGTTTACAGGCTTATCCTCAGGAAGAGTTGGCTCCTGGTGGAGCTGGCACCTGGTATGGGCTTGGCGTGAGTGGGTCCTTGACGGCCTGGAGAAGCAGGATGTTACAGGATGCGAGCTGCAATTGCAGGCGAGATCCTGCAGTGATATAAATGGAAAATAATGAGATTTATTTATATATACAGCCAAATCTATAACTCTGTAACAAAAATGTTTGTTTTTAACATAAAAGCAATTCAATTTGCCACTGCTTGCTTCACAAAGGGGAAGAACTGCTCAAGGAGGAATAGAAATAGGAATGGAACTAGATTAACAGCTAATTTCCAATTTTAGAGAAAAATACAATTATTGCCTCAATATTGTATTATTGTACACCCTATGTACAACCGGGTGTGTGCCCCCGGAAAGAACGGCCCTATTTCGGCCGTTTTCTCCCAGCCACTTTCGAACTGGCTGGGATTTCGATTGCATATGCCTCGATGAGGAACAGAAATCGATCCACGGAGCACCGAAGTTTCAGTGCTCCGAAAGGTAAGGCAAAAAACTACCCCATCCCTTCCCATAATTCTAACCCTAACCCTCCCTTCCATTACCGTGACCCTAACTCTCCCTTCCCTGCAGCCTGACCCTAACCCTCCCTCTCCCGCAGCCTGACCCTAACCCTGGAGAGGTTACTCACCTTTCCCGTGGTTCAGGCCCTGCGGTAGCGGCTGCAATTCTGAAACGGAATGGGTGAGTATCGTCATACTCATCCATTCTGAAAAAATTTTCTAAACTAAAGGGCAATTCGAAATAGGGACATCCGAAAAATTACTTTCGAATGTCCCTATTTCGGAAATCAGACTTTCTAAACGGGGACTGCAACAGTGTACAACCATAATTAATCTGCAACTTTTACAAATGTTTTATAAAAGTAGTCAGTTATGGATTTGTTTGTACAGAGAGATAATGACGGCCATAATTAGCCAGTGAAATATCAAAGACTTCTACTTACTTCAGTTGCTGTTGTGGAAATAAGATCAGACTCCTTGGGGCTTCCATCTTTAGTCGCCTGATTGGCCAGAGAAGCCTTTTGTTCATCATTATTATGTTGTCTTGGTGCTTTCTTGCTTAGCAGCTTAGAAACATTATGGGACGGATGACACACGGCTGATGAACAGTGCTCATGGTTATCTGGTCTTCTGGTACTTTCTTCCGCCTCTTTCTTTTCAGCGCTTGCACTAAGGCTCGGAGTTGAACGGCCACAAACATTCCTGAAGAACTCCTGCACAATGCCATATTTGGGGGCCTCAGCTTTATTTCTAGCTTCGGGTAGACCAGCCTTAAATAGAGATTCGGTGCTTCCAGCATGGTCCACCACGTTAAAGAGGCTGGATGATCCGTCATAGATATTGCTGAGAACTGGGCTGTCTCGAGTTGTTGTGGACCTGGCCCAGGCCGAACCGTTTTGTTTGCCCTGGTGAAGGTTCCACAGACTTCGATCTTTAGAGCAGTCTAATTTTGATGATGATGATCTCCTCTGCAGTTTAGGAGAGCCATACTTAGGAGAACAGCAGGGCCGATCGATTCGGGAGTGGACTTTGTCTAATGAAGTTGAAATATGTTTGCTTCTTGTAGATAACAGAGACCCTCTTGGTGACCAGCTCTTTGTGTGGAGGCTTGTTCTAGGTAGATCAGTCTGAAGACCAACACTTAACATTTGGATGGTTTGAACGCCAACAGTAGAGAGCCCAACAGTCTGGCTAGATGTGCTTTTGGTTTTCCTCTCTAGAGAGCCAGAGCGAATGGCTTGCCGCACACAATTTGTGATCTCCTTCATGTCATCGCTCATATTTCCTGAGATCTCCAGATCCCCCAATGAAGTTGGGAACCCAGGAACTGAAGGCTGAGAGTCTTTAAGCGTATCTTTGTCTAACAGATCACGTTGTTTCTTGGAGAAATTACATAACCAATGACTGTAGGAGTTACCAGACAAACGTTCTGACTTTTCTGGATCTTTAGGCTTTGCCATTGTGAACAGAAATCCCGGCTCAACCATAAGTTTTTCTTCCTTACTGTGGACCAAAGGAACATCCAGCTTGCGTACAACAGGTGGACTATAATAAATGCGAATGCCTGTCCTGTCAGGAGCAGTGTAACTTCTCTGGATCTGCTTGTGACTCAGTTCACCATTATTCTTGGCTTTTCCCATAGTGTAATCCCAAGAAGAGATGACCAAATTATCAGTGGCCAAGGGTTTGGAGGATGAGTTGTCATTTAGATATTTACAGCTTTTCTGACAGAGATCTGAAGCGATAGAACCATTGGCTAACAGATGAGAAGCAAGAAAACCTTTCACCGTGTTGTTCCCAACTTCAGGGTTTATTTTTCCAGAAATAAAGGGAGAACAGTCTAGTAAACTCTGAAATTCCGACATAGACGACACAGATTTGGTTCTACAAAACAGAAGAAAATATGCTTTAGTATTTGAAAGAACAGTATACAGAATGCACCTATAACACATATGAATTGGTCAGAGTTGTTAAATAACCCCTTTGTGTTAGAATAGGTAAATTCTGATCAGACCATGGAATGTATGCTAGACTGGCAGGCCGGATGCTACCACTAGACGGGTTTAGGCAGCTGAGGGGCAGCATGGAGGTGCTCAGGGACACACAAGGTGCCGCTGCTCAGCTGATCCCCTGCTGTAGGAGTCGAGACTCAGCTGGCAGGGAATGACCTGAGCAGCAGCTCCTTGATGAGTAATGTACTGTACCTCTGAAGCAAAATGCTAAGGGTGGCAGAGATAAGGGGAGGGGGGCTGAAATTTTGCCTAGGGCAGTGTTGGCTAGCCTGTGGCACTCCAGGTGTTGTGAAACTACAAGTCCCAGCATTCCTTAACTGCAAAAGTATAGCGGATAGCTGACAAAGCATGCTGGGAATAGTAGTGTCACAACACTTGGAGTGCCACAGGTTAGCCATCACTGGCCTAGGGTGGCCTCTGCTGTTCTTACACACATAATTAAAATCAACTACGTCCACTAACTAGATGTTTATACTGTTTCACATAATTGCACATAGTAATGAATGAATGATGATAAACATAGCCATTCCTTGTAAGCCACGCACTATAGAATGAATATACTTCACCTTTTTAAATTGGTCCCAATAGCATCCATGTCACAGTCTATATCTTTATCTTGCATCTTGTCATTGAGTTCCTAGGGCAGAGCAAGTGTTACCCATTAGTAAATATTCATATTACAGCACTTGGAGTTCAAAGAAAACCAAGATAACGAGGCTGGTAAAAATAGCTTTGGGGGTACTGACACATGGGTACAGAGCATAGCTGGATAAAACCTTTAAGAGCTTCTTCACTGGATCCGTTACGAGAGAATAAGTTTAATGCATAGACTATAGATGGTGAGAGGCGATGTTACCCAGCAGCTGAGTGACTGTATAGAGTTACTCTATGGGACAGCTGTTTCATAGAGACCCTGACACATTCCCCTGACAATCCATGGGAGCTCACCACAAGTGATGCATTTTTTCCACTAACTGGCTTCAAGGTCACAAACACTTATCAGCAATGGTTTGTGAAAATGGACCAGTAGTACGGACACTCTGGGCCGGATTCAGAGATGCGTGTGTCGCAAAGTACGCAAATATATGCACGCACGTAGCAAGGCCACTCCCATGACACTCCCCAGCATGGACGGGTTTCGGTGACTTACGCTTCCATAGTGCACTCTTTACTGTACGTGCGTATGTTACTCATGTACGTGCGTGCGTACACGACTAATTGCACCCTTGAAAGCTCATTTAAATGCCTGCCCCTTCCCAACTTCACATGTACGGAAGACAACCACGCCCCTCCCGTACATATGCCCCCCCAGTGCGATTCAGAAGTCCGTGCCTAAATCCTACATAACCTGCGCGGAAAAAGTTACTACACATGCACAGTTACTCCGATCCTAAGCATACGCACGGAAAAACACGCAAAATCGTAACGGTGAATACGGTCCTCTGACATCATGGGTTAATTTCTAGAACACCGTTTTTATTCATCATATATGGATTATAAATCGAATTCGTGCAGACAGCAGGAGAGGTAGATAGAAGAGCCTGCCAGCCACCCCAAAAAGGTCAAAACAAATGAAGTCAGTGTAGGAAGGGCATATATATATATAAAATCAGACTCCATTGGAATACATTGGCTCCCCTTGACACTGCATTGAGTCCCATTGACATTGCATTAGGGGAAAATGCTTTCTAGTGCGCTTTTCAACAGGAAAAAGACAGGTGTTTTAGGCTTTGAATTAGGGTTAGGAATCAGGGTTCTAATTAGAGTTCGGGTTCGGAAATAGGACCAAATTATGGAGTGCGGATTCAGAAATAGGGTTCTAGAAGGTTGTGGAAATGAATAGAACTCTATACAACCTTCTAGAAGGAATCCAACTCATTGAATTAATAACTTGACGATTTAAACCCGGGCAACGCCGGTCACTTCTGCTAGTAATAATTATAACGATGGGCTGGATCCAGACTTAGGATGCTGCTGCTGCGCTTGGGAGGTCTACCTTAATATATCATGGATAGTACAAATAGCACTCAGTGAGAGCACTGTACTATTTACATACTAACCCCTCAAAGAGTTTCCAATTGAGCTCTGCGTCTAGGTGATCCTATGGATCAGAAATCGCCCCAAACAGTAAGTCTGGATTTGTTTCAATAATAATAGACTGCACTTATGGATTGCGCTCCCATACAGACTTCTGAACTGCCGCCATTTTACACTAGAATTTGGGAATTGTAACCTAGCCGCTGAAATGGGAGGCAATAGTAGAGCGCTCGTCTGGATGTGGTAGACATGTTGCAGAAAACAACACACTATACAAATGTCTCTAATTTGATAAACTTATTCTACACGACACATACCTCCTTCCAGCAACTGCTCCTTCTCTCTGCGCCTCCATCCTTCTGAAAGACAGACCAGAAATAACATGGCAGAAAAGAACATGGGAAGGAGCTTTCAATAAAACAGTAGGCAGACATGACCCAATACTGATAGCAAGCCATAAATATGTCAACACAGGATAGCCATAGACTACTCTGCCCAATCATTTGTTATTTGTTTAGCCCCATCTGATTCTTAGTATTTTAAAGATTTAAAATCTCCCATAATGGCATCAGCCTCTACATCTACCTCTGAAGCTGCTCCACTTATTAACAACCATTTTCAGTGGGCATATGTTCACCTCTGAATTAGCCTCGGGACTGAAGACAGTATTCCTCTAATTAACAGGTTTTATTATTATGATTCATTTATTTTAAATCTGCAGTTTCTCCATTAACAGCACAACTGTATTCACTACTTACATTTGCGGTTGATAATAGCAACCATATTAGTTCATGAAACAGGGAATCCTGGGAAGAAGTTTTAATATGTGCCTACCTTAGCTTGTGCATTATAATGCTTAATACAAATCTATGGTGTAAACGTCTTGCAAAATAGTTCTTCCCTGCCCCCACTGTCAATTAACTTGCTAATTAAAGCGCTCCATGTTAATAAGGTGTAAAATGTCTTCTATTACTGGAGTAGATAATAGCAGTAATAGGACATAACAGTAATGGGGTATTCTTAACTCCACAATCTCAGACACAATTTATTCCTTTCGGCAGCCGTGGAGAATTTAACGTCAAGCAGTTCTGGGACTGGGATCTGTTTCTGCTGCTGGCAATTGAGAGCTTTAAATAAATTTGGCAACAGTAGGGTTTGCAGATCTAATCCAGACACAATTAGGTTATTGCTAGGTAGAAAAAGCCAACACGTGGAAGGGGCAAATACCATGGGTGTTACTAAGTGGGGATTAGCCTCATTGCTGGGAAGACTGTCATGTCTCAGTGCAATATTACAATGATCACTCGATTCCTGGATGAAAAATATACTAAATCAGACATTATGTTGGCTTAATAAAGTCTTTTAAACCTTTGCTTTTACTCGCTGATCAAAATATATTTAAAGGACATAACACCAACCTACAAATAAAAATTTACAGCAGACCACACAAAAACGCTAACAGCTTGTTAGAAGATTGTCTAGCCAATGCTTTGTGAGTGGACGTAAAATGCATGTAAAAAGCTCTGTCAATGCAGTGTGTCTATTTCTAATATTTATCATGAAGCACCACGATAATGTCATGGATATTCAACAAAGCAACTGAGAAGCTCCGCCTTCCTAAAACAGCTGAAGCTCCCAAAATGGCTGCCCCTGACACAAGCAGGTGCTCTTCAATTACAGATAAGTAGTCTTCATTATTCAGAACCTTCCAAACACAGGCTAAGTATTACTCTTTAAAATAAGTAATCTACATATTCTAAATTTGCTAATCAAAAATAATGACTAGAGAGCATTCAGCTACACCAAAAAAAGCATGCAGGCAGCAACTGGGTGACAAGATTATTGGGGCAAACCAGATGCTCCTAAAAGGTTATAGGAAACTGTGATTCTCATTGGTAGTGGTTTTGTATTAAAGGTAACAGTAATGTATTAGTATAGCAGAGTACAGGCGTTGCTTTGTACATTCACAGCACAGGACACACAGTATGTTCTCCATCTGAACACATGAACTATGTACTATCCAGTGATGGTGCTCTTGCTTTCATTGTCCTGTGACACAGATAATGTCCGCACAAAACATCCTCTCACCTGATTGAGTTTATTCTGCAGTTCTCTTATCTGCTGTTCCATCTCTTTGCGCTCTTCCTGGAAGCGTTCCCGCATCTCCTCCTTCTCCTGGGCCCAGTTCTTCTCACTGACCTGCAGCTGCTTGGTGAGGTCCATGACGGCACTGTACGACTCCGCCAGGAGATGCTGGTGCTCCTCTCTCTCCCGCTTCAGAGCTGCTTTGATATCAGGAGAGGCCTTCTCTATGCCATGCTTCCCAGATTCCAGCTGTAATTCACATTTAATTTACACCAATTAGGGCATGGAAAAAAAAAAATGACAGTACAAAGGAACGACTGAAAAATCTGCCATTTATGCTGAGAACCACGAATAATTCCAAACACTATTATAACACATGTGATAGTGTACAGGCTTTAACCGGCAATACGTTATTAACCCTTTCTCTGGGAGTCTGTTTCACAGATGACCATTTACAAGAGGAGGAAGTACACACAAGGCTCTAAACTGTTAAAATGATCTCATGCAGATGATGAGCTGATGCATCAATAGCTGTATTCCATTTGCAAAAAAATGAACAACATGCATTGTGACCTTTCCTGAGGATACATAAGTTGATGGATTTACTTCTGCTCATTACTCAGATCCAGAAGTATGAAATATGAGCGTTTTCCTCATCTAGGGCTGGATCCAGACTTAAGTAAGTGCTTGAAATTAGTTACTCCTGGGCTAAACCATGTTGATTGCTGGGGGAGTTAAGTTAATTGTATTCTTTGCATGCAGGGATATATCTTTGAATTGCTTACTGCACACAGATACTGACCAGCTTTACTATCACACTGTTATTTAGACTTGGGATAGGAAACATCACCTCTCAACTCTAATACTGTTTGCAACAGATGAAATATGACTCCCCTGCAATCAACATGGTTTAGCCCAGGAGTAACTAATTTCAAGCACTTACTTAAGTCTGGATCCAGCCCCTAGTGCGGATCTGGATGCTAATGATCCAGGTTTCTGCGTTGGAAGTCTTTTCGGATGATGGGGGTGGGGGGAGGTATTTAAATTACAATAAAGACTATATTCAGCCTTTACATCCGATCCTTATTTACACACCATAAAATTTAAGGTGGGGTTTTGGGTATGGAAGAGCCATATGTGTGAGGGGCCAGAATGATAGGTTACCAAAGCAGGCATTAATAATCATCTGGATAATCATCTAAACTCAAGGCTGTCGACTTTTTAAAGCCATATATTTCTGCAAGGGGGTGGGGCTTAATGATGTGATCCATGCAAATCTTGTCATTCAGCCCCATCCCCTATCAATCTTAACTGAAATCTCTAGTGTCCCAGGGGTGGGCGTGGCTTGATATAATCAATTCCCGCCCACCAATAGAAATTCTAGGGATTACAGTTGTTGTGATTGACAGAGGGCGGGACTTGCAGGAGATTTGACGGCTCAGAGAGAACTGCCCAAATTTCGTGAGTCTCCCGGATATTCCAGGAAACCCTGTCTGAACGGTATATAAAAGGCCCAAATCCCTATAATTACTTACCACTTAAATCCCAAGGACATTATTAATTTCTAATATTAGATCGAGCTCACCCTTAAGAATTTTCTTAAATTCTAAAATCTAAACTGTCTAAATTCTGTGTTTGAAATGATTTTTATAAAATTATTATTAATTTCATAAATGTAATGAAAATGTCAATTGTTCTGTAACACAAAAGTTATTGTGTGATGAGGCCCACCAAGGAAGCATTGTATTATAATGGCCCCCTAGCTGTATCTGTTGTAATACAAGCAATGCTACCCACACAGGGCTTGTAAATATGCTGAGAAACAAGGAAAGTTCTCCATGGTTGTGGGCTCTGAGTTTCGGTCACTTCCATAAAATGCATCAATCATGCAGCCTCTCCCACCACATGAATAGCTATCATTTTGCTAACTACTTCCCTTCTAAGAGAGCTATCACGTTTCCCGTCTCTCCCACTTGTGGAATGATGATCAGGTTTCCAATGTGTGTGTGTGTGTGTCTCTATCACTACCATAGTTGCTGTATGGTCCTCCTACTACCACAGCATTATTAAAACAAACGACTGAACAACACAGGGATGGAAAGCAGTGGACTCCGACACCATTTTATCCGGCATCCTTGATGTTGCTGAGCTTATTCTGCTGGAGACTAACACGCAGCTGCTATGTATCTGTCACCACGATCAGCCAAACATATGTTATTATACCAAAATAAACAGCCAGCTCACAAGCTGCTATTCTCATGAAAAATTCAGAGATTGGTATCTGTTGCTGAAACTCAACAATGTGAGCAGGTAACTGTGACCTGAGGTCCAGCCCACAAAGCAGAGAAGCAAAATGAGTGGCTTACAGGTGCACAGAACACTGGCTTTACACCAGAGATAGTGTGTAAATGATGTACAGCAGTACACTAGCGTTTCAGACCTTTTTATTTGGCACAAATAGGTTTACAATAGACACTTGAAGGGCTTGTTGTTTATATTTTAATCTGGAATATGACTGCACAAAATACAACTGATTTCTGCAACTCAAGGAGTGAATCACTGGACATTCCCTACATTTTCAGGGTCAAAAGTACAATACATTTTGGAGGAACAGCTAGAAGTTGTGGTAAATCTATTAGCTTGCTTTAAAAAAAACAAAAAAAAAAACACTATTGTTCAGATTGTAGGACAGCCAGAGGGATGCAGCAATGGTGTCAGACAGGAAGCAGTGGTAGCTGTAAGAACCACATGGGCACAGAGGGGGTGAGGGCAGTGTATAAACTTAGAGTAAGGAAGGAAGGAGAGACACAGGTCATGGAGACAGTGTTAGGTCTACCTGTAAAGGTCATGTGGGGGGAACAGGCAAACAAAAAACAAAACAAAACAGGATATGCTACTTAAGGGTCAATACTGCAAGCAGGAAGGAGAAAGTGCTGGTGAGAAGGCAACAAAAAAGCCTAACAGGTTGTACACACAAATTACCCCATAGCCTGCATATTAAAAACAAGGGGGCAACAGACACTACACAATGGTAATAGGGAGCCATCATGTTTCTGCTTACAATGCGTACTATGAGTAAGTCAATGTAGTATAAAAGGGTTGCCTATCCTGTTTGTTTAGGTGGAAGGTGAGTGAGTAGCACTTCTGCCTCACAGTGCTGAAGTTATGAGTTCAATTCCCAGGCTAGGCCTTATCTGTGTGTATGTTCTCCCCGTGTCTGTATGGGTTTCCTCTGTGTGCTACTGTTTCCTCCCACACGCCAAATTCTGGTAAATTGATTGGCTGCAGACTAAATTGACCCTAATCTGCATGTGTATGTATGAATGTGTTGGGGAACTTAGAATGTACCCACAATGCAGCAGGGACTGATGTGAAAGTGAAATATTCTCTGTAAAGCGCTGTAAAACCTGTTAATAAATATAAGGTTTCTTCTGAATTAATTATGATAAAATAAAAACCCAATATTTTAGCATGAATGTAGAGGCCACATGGGTTCCTTCAGTCTCTGTTAAGCACTGAAATAAGGGTAGAAAGGAGTGTGTAAATTGTGTACCTTTGCTGTTGCTGTACAGCTGTAATATCGCAACTTCTGTCAACAAGGTCAAATGAGACAATAATACTTCTCTATAACCATCGATAAATGACAGATAACAGGACAGGGTAAACAAGAGAAGGTAAATACTGCTGTCACGTGTGCTTCCACCATCCTTCTGCCAGATACTGGGCAGTGTGTGAATTAAGTTTATTATTGCTGTGGTTCTACATCACTCATTAAAACGTGTTGATGAAGTTTCACACATTTTTACGTCAGATGGAACAGTGCGTTTACAGCTGAATGACCCATAGCACATTAAACACATAATACAGATTAATCCATAGACTCTCTATATAGAGGTACACTCACAATATAAAAGATTATCTTCACAATCCTCACCATTACTATGCACGTGACTAACCTTGGGTTCTGTCCTCTCGATCTCCCAGACTGCCTTTGCTTTTGCAAACTGCTGTTCAAGCTCATTCATTCCTCTTCTCTCTTCCTGTAACTCGTTGCAAAGGTCCTTCAGGATTTTCTTAGCATCAGACAGGGTTTTCATACACTCAATGGTCTGTGTAATTCAATCAAAGGGACTGATAAGATACAGCACATACTCCGTGTGTCTTTTCTCCCTTTATCACCTCAACACTGTCACCTACTGTGTTCATCACACCTTACGTAGTAACTATAATGTGGCCTTTGCCAACACGATTATGTGTTTGGGTTCCTTTCCAATTGGAAAACTCATGACAGCGGCCCAGTTAGCTAAATAAGAAACAATGCAGTGTATATGGGGCACTTTAACCAGCGGAGATGCACCTTAATGGACACAGCTAGGGTTTGTGGACTGTGTTCACACTTACGTTTGAAATAAGTATGCGCGGATTCGCAAAAATAGGCACCTACGTTGCAAGGAAACACCCATAACACTCCCCTCCAACTTGCGGACTTAGGCTGACTTTGCCACCATAGGGCAACCTTAACTCTACGTGCGTATATATTTGAGCTTACGTTGCTATGGTCTGTGCGTACTTTCATAACCGCGTCCATATTAGGCCATTTAAATGCCCCCCCACCCACTTTCACTTAAATGTGCGGAGGTCTGGCATGCCCCTTCGGTTGTATCTCACTAAACCCGGATGTAAAGTCCGTGCGTAATGGATTTCCGTGCCTAAATCCTACGTAGCTTGTGTAAAAAAAAAAAAAGTTACTACACATGCGCAGTTCATCCGTACCTAAAAATACGCACGGGAAAAGTAGCAAAGTTGTAATTATGAATACAGTCCTGTAGCTCCCAAATCACAGTTCAAGAACGCTGACCTAGTAGACTGTATTTATTAACATTCTGGTTAATTGGGTTTATTTATTTATTGATTTTTTTACTTTAAACACCAAGAAAGCTTTCAAAACATAAATACCATATTCTGTGGCCAAATTTCTCCATCACAGCTTTTATAATCGGTAGCTGGAAGATTCAATTCCTGCTCCTCAATCATCAGGTACAGTTCTTTTACACTGTTAACCTAAGGGAAAAAAATGATATAAATATTTGTAAAAATCATTGCTCAATCTTTCATATATTAAGACTTCATTAAATCTGTCCTTTCGCATGTACATACAACACACTGCTGATTTTCCACGACTCACCAATCCAAAACAAAGAATAAACAAACATCAACAACATGTTTTTAGAGAATTATTTTAGCAGCAACTGAAAGTGTGTATATTCTGTATGGAGCTATTTTACTAGTGCCAGACTTTGTGTATCCAAATCATTTTTACAAAATAAATGTATCATTCTAAAATACATGAATAGCTTTGAAAAGGTTATAACCTATCTTGTGCTCAGGAAAAACTCACGCTAAATAATGAGACAAAATAATAAAACCTAAAAAGAAGAAAGTTTCCAAAAACTGATGTGTTTTTGTTTGGTAAAATTACATGCGAGCACAAGATAATGAGCTATGATGTAAAATCAGCCTGTGTGATGTGTGCCTAAGGACATGCTGTGGCCCAATGTTGGAATGCCTTATTTCGCCCTTGTAACATAAGGTGGGTGTGGGCCCCCACAAAGAACAGTCATATTTCGATAGGGCCGTTTTCTCCCAGCCAGTTTTGAACTGACCGATATATCAATTGCTTATGCCTCGAAGATCCCTGGAACACAGTGCTCCGAAAGGTAAGTGGCTAAACTAACCCCAACCCTTCCCCTAATTCTAACCCTAACCCTCCCCTTCCATTACCCTAACCCTCCCCCTTTCATTACCCTACCCCTCCCTTCCCCGCAGCCTGTCCCTAACCCTCCCTTCTCCCTAGCCTTATAGCCTTACCCTAATACTCCCTTCTCTATAGCCTAACCCTAAGACCCCTTCCCTCCCCGCAGCCTGACCCTAACCCTCCCCGTTCTATGGTCCTAACCCTAAGCCCCCCCAATACTAAAAGGCCCGGAGAGGTTACTCACCTCTCCGGAGCTGTCATCTGGCGGGTCTGTGAAAATGAATGGGCGAGTATGTTGACCGGCACACTCACCCGTTTATAAAAAAAAAATCTAAAATGGCCCCTTATTCGAAATAGAGACAGCCGAAAAGTAACTTTTGTCTGTCTCTATTTCTAACAGCGGGCCATTGGACCGGAGACTGCAACCGCATAAGATGGTGTATGTAGAGATTCCATGCAACTCATTGCTGCACACATTTGCGTTCATCTGTTTTCTGGGCATATGCGGTGCACTAAACACCGCTGTGTGCGCTCAACCCTGCATTACGTTGAAAGGAGACACTGGAGCAAAACAGGGACTCCCTGTCCCAGGCTGACAGCGAAAGAGAACGTGATCAAGGAACAATACTTACTTTGCTGTTCATTTGTCTAACACTGTGTCCCTGAATGGCACGGAGGGTTCCTTGGCCTTACAGTGACCCAGTTACCGTAGGTATTAGGGAGCTTGTAATAGATATAAATGTGTAGTGTATTTATTGTGACTGCTTCCATATCCCCCCTATTATTAACTAATTCATCTCCGTCTACCACGGACTTTGTATCCTATTTATCAATGCATTTGACTATGGAGCTGTTTAAATGGCATATGCGGCCTTCCAGTAATTCTCAGTGTATAAGATAATCCGCTTGGTCTTGCGCTCTCCCTATAATCCACATTAGTGTAATACGTTTCCGGCTGTTCTGGTTAGAGATGCCCGTCAAGGAGGATGAGGTTAGTCACATGTGAAGATTCATCCATAACAGCTGCTGTCACAATCAGGAACACAACCCCTCAAGGCAGAGTAGCTATCCCAAGCCATTGCCTCCCCGCTGAGTGCTGTAAGAGCCTCCCATTACTAATACAGTACAGCTTATATATAGGTCATGGCAAACACTGCACCGAGAGACGAGACTGGGCTGCATGTGAATAATCATGTGGAAAATGTGACCTTCTAGTATAGTCAGAACAATGGCTAAGACAGAACACCAGTCTGGTAATATGTTATAAGCTAGTAAATGCCTTGATTAAGGAGTTGAATATAGCCTTTAGCGCCTTCAATGCACTCCTAATACTTGTGTTCATCTAACCCTCTGCCCATGGCACAACCTGTACAGTGCTTTAGACAGTGGGGCTCGCATCAGCTGGTATTAGGCCGGGATATTGTGATTACTCAGCTATATGACAGCAGGACAATATCCATTTGTTGCAGAATCCCTGAAAGACACACAAGCCAATTAAGCAGCTCAAGTTCAATTAGACGCAACTCTGTAACGTGACAGCCGACCTGGTGACGGGGTTTAGCGGTACTGAGGCTTTGTTCATATCTATTAGATTAAAATGCATTCACTTCATTAGGACTGAGATATGTCATTATTAGCATATGTTTGCTTTGAATAGGGAAGTTTGTGGAACTCTTTGGCAACTTTAAAAAAAAAAACAATAGCAAATAATAAAAATACAGCAAACTTTAAATAAACATAGTAAATGGCTGTTTCTTTAACCACGATTTAATATTTTAAGCAATATTCAGACGTATTTCAGAGACTTATATGTACAATTTGGCACTTAAAGCTGGAACTAATCTTGATAACTAATCAGATTAATTAGCGCTCTAGCGTTTACAATTCCTGACCTTGGCCACGAGGTAACTGTATTGTGTAGTGTGGGAGCATTGCCCATAACTGGATTCTATTTCCTTTTTTTTTTACTTAACATCAGCTCCCTTGTGGGTGTGAATATGCAAATTAGTCCTTGAGCTGCTTTTATCAAATGCACGTGATAAAATGAAAGTAGTAGTGAGCAAAGGCTGCAATAACCATTATATACTGGATAAGCAATCAAAATATATATGTGGTGGGTTAAGCGCTAAGGAGAGATCTTATTAAACAAAAATAAATTAAAAGTTTCTAGGCTTTGCCAATGATATCTATTTCCTTCTCTATCATTATTTAGGGGATATGGTATGGGGTTAAGAATAAAAAGAACAAGAATAAAAATAATAAACACAGTGGGAAGCTACCTAGGATGAAATACTGATTTAGATATAAATGTGTAAATAAATAAGTGTATAACCAGTTTAACAAGAATACTCGTAGCTTAAATCTTGTAATCCATAAAAGCACAAAAAAATAATTTTCTTTCTGCCATAAGCAAGGTGTTTAAAAATATTGATCACAAACTAGCTTCTGAAAAGTTCAGGAGACATTTACTTAAAGGTCTTTCAAGCCTTTTAGTATCTATAGTTTATAAAAAAAAAAATGTACATAGGTACATTTAATAAGTGGTCCTTTAAATGCTGTGAAAACACAACCTATACCCCCAACACCTACATGCCACAGTAAACGTTCTATACTACATGCCTTGGTACAGTCTATACCACACGCCTTGGTACAGTCTAAGCTACACACCTTGGTACAGTCTTTACTACACACCTTGGTACATTCTAAGCTACACGCCTTGGTACAGTCTATACCACATGCCTTAGTACAGTCTATGCTACACGCCTTGGTACAGTCTAAGCTACACGCCTTGGTACAGTCTAAGCTACACGCCTTAGTACAGTCTTTACTACACACCTTGGTACATTCTAAGCTACACGCCTTGGTACAGTCTATGCTACACGCCTTGGTACAGTCTATGCTACACGACTTGGTACAGTCTAAGCTACACGCCTTAGTACAGTCTATGCTACACGCCTTGGTACAGTCTATATCACACACCTTGGTACAGTCTATGCTACACGCCTTGGTACAGTCTATGCTACACGCCTTGGTACAGTCTATGCTACACGCCTTGGTACAGCCTATGCTACACGCCTTGGTACAGTCTATACCACACGCCTTGGTACAGTCTATGCTACACACCTTGGTACAGTCTATACTATATGCCTTGGTACTGTCTACACCACATGCCTTAGTACAGTCTATGCTACACGCCTTGGTACAGTCTATGCTACACGCCTTGGTACTGTCTACACCACATGCCTTAGTACAGTGAGGCACTGCCACTCACCTCTAGAAAGTCCTCTCCTTCGCTCTGCAAGGTTTCTCCCTTCCGCCAACACTGAAGGAACCACTTGAGCTTCATGAAGGTCATAAAAAAGCTCTGTTTAAACTGCTGCATCTCTTGTACTAGTACCATCTTCTCCTGGCTCCAGAACTTCTGCTCCAGCCTCCTCTGCAGGCCCAGACTCTGGAGTTCAAACTCTCGCCTCAGAAGCCATTTCTGCTGATCTTCCTTCAGCTGCATAATGAATCCAATGTCAGTATTCATTAGAGACTTGAATCCCACCGACTGGGGTTATACTGATAAGCCATTACACTATGCCTGCATCATTACACGACTTCAGCATGCTGAACCACCACTTCTGATGCATGACACACAACAATGTATGTCAGATCATTAAACACAAATAAAAGACCATATGTATCCTTATCAGGGTTAAGAAAAACAAAACAGTTTTGTACTAATTACTTATTACTATAATTAAATAAATTGTTAGGTGAGGTGCCACCATCTCTATTTCTCTGTTGCGTGTGTACAGCATTGGTTCAGCTCACGTAAAAGCAGACCACAAGCAACAAGAATGTTGAATGTTACCAGGGGGATATGATATTATATTATAAGTCCACCATCATATTATAAGTCCACCACCATAAATAGATATATATACACACACACACTCACACACACACACACACACACACACACATGCTCAGACATGTACTTCCATTGTAAACAGGACAGGGTCTGAGGATTATTGAAATGAAAAAATCCAGCTTGGATCTTTATCTACATGAAGATAGAAATATTTTGGATCTTACTAAACAAACACATGTTTAAGGGTTACCTATCTGTGCAGGAAAAACACAAGCCAAAAAGGGGATCTAGCCTCTGCCTAATTTGCGTTTGTTTTGCCTTCTGAGAGTCTGGGAGAACATTGGCGACACTGACCTGTGCAATCTTCTGGTTGAAGGTCTCCTCATCTTCCTTCCGTAACTGCCTCTCCTGTGACAGCTGTTCCTGCAGCCCCTGCATGGTCTCATTGGCCTCGGACAGTACCAGTTGTAAGTCTTTAATCTACAAGAAAGGGAAAACGAATAATGAACCCCATAGGATAAAAGGCTTTCCCATATATATAGCTGCTCTTTGCGCTTCCTGGAATAGTTCATGTCATAAGATTTTATGGTTAGTCTGTAGGAAGTGAGATTGTGATCCAGCAATGTGTTATACCCATGTTCCACATGTGAGGTCCTTATGCCATAATCTTCTATATTTATGGGACAAAATGCATGGGATAAAGGACATTTTATGACATGCTTTATGTGCTAATTGCCAAACCAGCATTTTATGTGTGTGATACAAGATGGCTGTTTAGCTGATAAAAGGATTTCTACCACCCTAAGGAAATGTATAGCCCAGTACAGAGGGACGGACAGTTCTAAGTCTGGAAACAGTAAAATATGTATGTTTACAAATAGTTCTAGAATAAATTAAGACATTCACAGATCCAGGCCTCCTTTACCCAGCATTATAATCTGACAAAAGGGATTGTACCACTAATATAAATGCATGTCTTATTCTTTAATACATGTGTAACTTAATCTTGCCTACACAATGCATTCATGTTAAATACAGATCTCCCAACATTCCTGACAACAACAGGTGACCTGATTGATTGAGGTGGGGAGTATCCATATACTCAATTACAGATCATATTAACCCATAGTTGCCAACTCTCCCTGAATATCAGGGAGACTCCCTGAAGATTGGGTGATCTCCCTGACTCCCTGAAGTGTTTGGTAATCTCCCTGATTCTAATTACATCCATTGAGGTAATGAAAGAATCTTGTTAATCAGCTGCAGCGTCACTTTTAGCTTTTCTATAAAGATAGTAATGAAAGTATTCACTGACAATTTAATAATCAATAAATACTGACATTTTTATTGTAAAATAGTTTTCCTGACAGTGCTAGATACACCTATGGGTGGAGCTATTCACAGGACACACCTCTTTGGCACTACAGGACACACCCCTTTGGTGCAGCACCTTGATAGCGCGCCTACAATCTCCCTGATATTCATTTGCAAAAGTAGGCAACCATGTATTAACCTTTAACAGGACACAGAGCTAAACACATTACACTAGGTCAAATCTTTCTCATCATGAAAAATAATCAGAAATGGAAATACAGAATAATACAGTGCATGGAAATCATGCACTGTATAATCCCAGACTGAGTATGTACTTTAACACAGTTTATTATACATCTCCTGCTTCACAATGTGTAATGCACACTAAACAATACACTGATCTTCCTTGATACACTGCTTCCATATGCAGGCACCTTGTAGTAAATCCCATAACTTGGTTTTAAAACACCAGAGACTCTGTCTTCAGTAATGACTTAATGGGTGTAAGCAGAGGACAGGGAAA